>JAXIVJ010002073.1:0-118593 GCA_036785665.1 Chirona hameri
ATTCGACACTGATTGAATCGATTGGAATCGTTCAATCAAAATTATTGATCCACGACCAGATCTTTTGATTCGTGAATCGTGATTGAATCAAAACCCGCATCAAATCAAGGCTGATTGAATCAAAATATTTAACGATTCTTAACAATACAAGTACACTGGTAAATTGTGCAAATACATGCAGTCCCAGTGGCTACATTCATTTATACTAAAATACTATTTCTGTAACAATGTTTTAATGATCATATATAGGAATGTTAATATTTGTATTGATTTGACATAAATTCACATCATATATTTAAATGTTGAATCAAACGTGAATCGATTAAAATATTTGTTTTGATTCTTTGAATTGGAAGGAATCAATTCTCAAAATTGTATTTGTGAATCAAACTGATTGAATCATTCAAATTCCTAAATGAATCATGATTGAATCGTTCTAAAAAAGTTGAATCAATAACCAGTCTGAATTTATATAATTAACCTATAGGTAAATGATATTAAAATAATCAAATTGAGCCTGAGCCATTGGAATAGCATCAGGATTCTGATTCATCAGAAGCAAATGTTTGGCTTCAACCATATTCAAATTTGAATTAACCTTCAACATTCAAATCAAACTCAAATAACCAAATGTACCCACCTCGATTATGTAGAAGAAAATACCAACAGGAAACTTCACTTCCAACAGCAGGACAGATGGAACCGACAATAACGGACAAGAAAGTTCAACATTGTCCAACTTCTGCGCACCTCTCCACGTTCTGCATACGCGAACAAAATGGTGTGAGAACGTCACCAAACCGCACGAAAACGCCACCCCGAAAACGCGTCAAATCGCCGGTGCCCATATCCACCGCCAGAAGTCGTAAAGTGTCAGCTGACTGCGCTTCGGTTATCCGCCGCTCTCTCCCGTTTCCGCGCGTTTGCTCACGTTACGACATCTAGCGGTCCATATGGGCACCGCACATTAGTCCTCCAGAAAAATTGCCAGGCCGCAAGGCATGCCAACATCCAAATTAAGTTGCATTAAATTGTTCATAATCTGCTTTATAAATCCGCCAAAAGGGAGTACGTCCTGAGCGCTGCATGCTTCAGCGTATACATCAATGCTTAAAATAATAGAACCATATA
Source organism: Chirona hameri (assembly GCA_036785665.1). Lineage (NCBI taxonomy): Eukaryota > Metazoa > Arthropoda > Thecostraca > Balanomorpha > Balanidae > Chirona > Chirona hameri. The sequence continues at coordinate 1,132 of JAXIVJ010002073.1, forward strand.
TTTTATCAAGAATCATTTTAGCAAGGTATTTTGTTCATTTCGACGTTCGCGTTTGCCAACTGCCACGCGCTGTGGTACCACCTCTATCAGAACGCACCATACCAAAAACCAAATTATTTGATGGACCTATCCAAAGGTGAAGACCCAATCTCAATCGGAGCAGTGGTTGCAAAGGTATTAACTTCCGAAAAGCGTATGTATGGCCGGGTCGGGCCGGGTCAAATGTAAAGTTGTCTAGTAAGTTGACGAGAAACCTCACGGGCGCTTCGCGCCCGCTCGGTAATTAATATTTTCTTCTGATACGCATTAAAATGTTTGTTTTGTTGTGTGCTTTTGATAACTTAGGTCTTCTCCGTCTTGTCCTGCCATCCGCGACTCTTTTGTGACGTTTTTGTCACTTAATTAGTGTTACATTACTTGACCACGCAAGCATTGGTGTTACTAGAGGATATATTTATTTTTATTTTCTGTTCTTGTTGGCATTGATTACTGTTTTGTCTTATTCCAGATGACCCACCGGACTCGAAACCTGGTTTAAACATATTAAAGGAGATTAGAGATGAACCAAACGACCTAACCACTAGTTCTTCTTCAACTATCTCAGGTATCAGTCAGTTGATTCAACCAGTTAGAATGAAATGGTAACAAATAATACGCGACATGTCGACTTATGGAGTTGCTCGCCAACAAACCCACGAGGGGTGGGTAGAAGAATATTGACGGAGGCAAAATCAGCATACTGGAAAATGGTCTGGAAAACATAACGGTAGTGGAGGTCCTTACTTGGAGCGATTGCCTCCAAATTATTACATCTTTTTCTGGTTTTTGTTTTTGTTTACCTCCTGCCGCCTAACGCAGAACGAAGTTGACTCCAATGAACAAACGCCCCAAACTACTTGCCCTCCTAGCCAGGGTCTCCCGAAATCAAGGAGCCAGCGGCCACCCGGCCGAGGCAAGCAGGCTTAGATATCCGAGGGACATTACCAATAAGTAAAATTGTACAATGTGAATTCTACCAATGAGTCGTTATATTCTGATGATGCAACCCCGCTTCCGCACTTGCTGCCTAATTTAGTGTTTCTTCTATCACATTTTACTTATGGCGAATCAGTATTCAGTCCCCAGGGTAAATCATAGGGTAACGTTATAAAGGGCATGTTTAAGAGTTATTGGGCACCTACAGGGCGAATAGGTGAAAGTGAGGTGAGTTCTGTAACTAGCAGATACATATATTTCACGCTGACATGAATACAACGCATACGCTTCAAAGCCCTTAAATTTGAGGAGAAAAAAACAAAACAGGTACATACACTTCTTTCGGAGTCTATGATCGGTATTGTCGTCCCCTATTTGGCACCGACCAGGGGCGCAGCCAGACCTTCAGAAAGGGGGGGGGGGCAAGCACCTGGGAGAGGCCCCCACCCCAAAAAAATACCACTGGATATGAAAAACTCTACGGATTTCGGCCACTTTATTTTGTGAGGCCCCCTTTTTATCATTTTTTCTCCGTCTACTTTTGATGAGCTGGAATGGACCAGGACCCTCAGTAGGCATTGTACTGAGCGCATTACTAATTTGTATTGTTACGTACAGGAGAGAAAACATATCTTAGCCATGACAACAGGTGGGGGTCGGCTTTTGAGTGTGGGGGCGGCTGAAATGACGAAAAAATGTACCCCATTTTGATACGAGTATTTAAGCCTTTGCAGCATTTTTAAATGCTATAGTAGGTAGGTGTAGTAGGTAGGTATGTACTTGTTAGTTAGCGCCGCGAAGCGGCGCGAAATTTTTACGGTTTTGCCTGATAAAACCCAGAAATATAGGCGGTGTGCCTTGTAGAGGAAAATAAGCAAAAAATTATATTCATTCAATTCAGCGTTACGACGAATCGATGACGATGACTATGGCTTCGTTATGACGATGACTACCGATGTGACGCCGCGAAGCGGCGTGAAAATGTTAATTTTAGGTCCTGGAAAACGAAATGTTAATATTGGAACCAGACCGTGAGGTAAGATGGCTTGGGGAGATGGGCCTTGCCTGTTTCGACTATTATCTCTTCGGTCCAGCAAATTGTGCACCGCTGGAGCAGCTTCCGGGAGCCGATCTCCTCGTCTTTGCGTTGGCGTCGCCTTTTTCGGAACACGGCAAACTAGCTAAACATGTAGCCTGCTTGAAACTTAGAAGTGAATATTTTATGAAGGGAATGGGCCCTGGGGCAGCAATTACCGCCAAGGAGAGCCTCTGCCAGACACTTAATGCAATTATTTTCCCCATTTTCCAAATTTGTATAAGCAATTGCGAAACTTGTGTCATGCCGCGAAGCGGCGCGATATTTTCCCGTTTTTGACACTAGCTGGATTTGTACTCCACTGCAAAAACAATTTTTACGATAAATTGTTATTTTTTCCCTCAAAAAGTGTGTGTGTGTGTGTGGGGAGGGGGTCGACCCTCCACCGCCTTCAAAAAGTGGGGGGAGTTTGCCCAGACCTCCCCCGACCCTCCCGTCGGCGACGCCCCTGGCTGACAAATATTGCAGCACACACTCCTGAGAGGAAAATTGTTATTTTTTTTGTACTACCATCACCCCACCCCCCCCCCCCCACGAATTCAAAAACGCATCAGATTTGTCAAATAACTATTTTCAAACCCAAGAAAACATTGCACCAGTTGGGTCAGAGTACAGCACATTACCGCTCATTATAACCGCGCCGAACACGGCTAGCAGGCGCTCCAGCTATAGCAGGCGCTGCAGGCGACGGCTAGCAACCCCTGGGCAGGCTCGAGGGCCCCGTTCACAGACTCAATGGCCCTCTGGATAAGTTTGAGAGGGCCCTGAACAGACTCAATGGCCCCTTGGCAAGCCGAGAGGCCCCTAAGCAGACTCTAATAGCCCCTGTGCAGGTTCGAGAGGCCCCTCAACAGGATCAATGGACCATTGGGAAAGCTCGAGAGGCCCCTGAACAGACTAATGGCCCCTAGGCAGGTTCAAGAGGCCCTTGAACAGACTCAATGGGCCCCTGGGCAAGTTCGAGAGGCCCCTGGGCAGGTTCGAGAGGCCCCTGAACAGACTCAATGGGCCCCTGGGCAAACTCGGGAGGCCTTTGGGCAGGCTCTAATGGCCCCTGGGCAGGTTCGAGAGGCCCCTGAACAGACTCGATGGTCCTCTGGGAAAACTATAATGGCCCCTGGGCAGGTTCAATAGGCCCCAAAACAGACTATAATGGGCCCCTGGTCAGGCTCGAGAGGCCCCTGAACATACTCAATGGGCCCCTGGACATGCTCGAGAGGCCACTGGGCAGGTTTGTTGGGCCGTGGGTGGGCTCAATTGGCCCCTGGACAAGTGGACATGCTCTAGAGGCCCCTGGGCAGGTTTTTGGGGCCCCTGAGTGGGCTCAATGGGCCCCAGGGCATGCTCGAAAGGTTCCTGGGCAGGTTTTTGCACCCTTGGGTGGGCTCAATGGGCCCCTGGACATGCTGGAGAGGCCCCTGGACAGGTTTTTGGGCCCCTCGGTGGGCTCAATGGGCCCCTGGACATGCCCAAGAGGCCCCCTGAGCCGGCTTCGAAAGCCCTTCAGTGTCTCTGAGGGCCCTTGACATGCACCAGAGTGACCCTTGCCTGGTTTGAGGGCTCCTCTGTGACTTTTTGAAAGCCATTTAGCTAATGCAAATGGTATCTGGGCCAATCTCGGCGGGGCCCCCTGTGATCCGTAAGGGGGGGGGGGCAATTGCCCCCCTTGCCCCCCCTGGCTGCGCCCCTGGCACCGACACATACCTGGCGCTTTACTTTCAATTTGTTCAAAGTTGAATTGTAACAATAACTTTGATCGTTTCTAAGAAATACCGAGTGTGTGGGCGACCAAAGTGAAGAAAAATTTGTGTACGCCTAAAATGGAGTGATGAAATGAAGTTAAGGCTCATTTAGACCAATGGCAGCAAATAATTAAAGGGACATTTCCACATTTCTGAAAGTTGTTAAATATACGCCGGTTGTAGTAGAAAATATGAAGTAACGCTCAGGTGCGCTCTCAATCGTCGTCGCTTTTGTATTGTGACTTACTGAAACATTTTAGCCTAGTGTCTGTCTCTGCACGTAGAACTCAATACGATATCATGTTTTTGCGTAATATTTTCACCGCAAAATCCTTTCATCATTTGTCTTACAGTCATTCTCACTCAATGTACCCTGCCGCGCCACAAGACAACAATCTCGAACTCTGTTCAGCTTCCATATGCCAGGGTGTCAACTATGAGAGAGGGCATTTTTGTGAGACTGCCCAGACTGGCTAATAGGCTCGTAAATAAATGTTCCACAGTGGACTTGTTCTCAGACACTCTCTCATCATGTCGTGGCAAAGTAAGGTCATATGTCGCTTCATTGTAATAATAATAGAATATACGCGCTATGTACGTTGTATTTGTCACCGATGTCGAAATGTGATGGGTATTGCTGTGTGTAACTATTGTTACTTTTTATTTTTGTTTAATTTTATATTCGTTTTCATTTTTACCTTTGTCTTCATTTTTGCTATTTTATCTTTACTATTTCATCACATATTTCTCATTTTGTATTTTATTCTTATATTTTAAATCCATTTGTCATTCAACAGTTTTTAAAGGGACATTGCCACGTCGCAGGACAATATGGAGTTGTTTGGTGTGTATCGGTCGATTAAGCGTGTCCGATTTCACCTGCAAAATTTGGTTCCCGAAACTCTCCCCATTAGATCAAAAATACATTTGCACCACTCATGCTTGCCAAGCATTCGTAAAATTGGAGTCGCCACATCACTATTTCGAATCGCTTCTTTGCGGACTATTATTTTCTTTTGAATGTTGCAGACTCAACATCACCATTCCGTCAGTGCACTTTACAATTCAAAAGCGTATGCAGTTAATTATATTGTCAACAACCTTAGCCTCTTTCATAATAAAACAGCAAGAAATGCTATGGCTCGACTTTTGGACCGTAGGAGTTATGTGACATATACCTTATAACACATATATACTTTTCAAGGTCAAGTCTCGGCGCATTCGTACGCTTCGGCTTTGGGCGGGCGCCAATACCACAGCCAAACTGGATGAGAGCGGCCATCGTGAATCTAGTACTGAGCACAGCTGGGACCAACGTTTTGGAGTCAGAAATAAATACAATATGCTTTGCCAATACACTGCTTTAGGTGCTGCAGGAGCAAGTTTGAGCTTGAACATACATGATTGTTGATCCCCACCATTCATTTAAGTGGCTTTTTATAAATCCTCCGGAGGTGGCAATATCCCTTTAATTATCGCTTTTGTATTATAGGGGATATTTTAGGTGATCTTTTTATGATTATTATAGGTATAGATGGTTATGGGTGACGGATGTAATGTGATCTTTTAAGTATGTGAATGCGTGCGTTTTTTTTTCTGTGTGACTTCGCCCATAAATGGTTCACCCCGTCGGCGATGATGTTAAATAAATAAATACATAAATAAAAAGTAAGTGCTGCTGAAAACGATCATGATACTTTTCCTCGAAACGTCACTTAACTTTATAAAAGTTTAGTTTTATTTTGTTTGGTATGATGACGTCATTATTAAGCTATATAGAGCTATAGAGAAAACCTTTACGCTGCCAAATGACAGGGCATAATGTGTTCCGACAATTCTTCCGACTTGAATTAATTTTTTTTTAGTGGCCTCAACTTATGTTACTGGCATCGCGAGGAAAGCGGCGCAAAACCGGCTCGGAGCCACATAATTCGAGAATGGGGAAAACTACACATATGCAATTTAATAGGAAGTAAATATGCTGAGGTCCTAAAGGGAATGTTTCACCTTTGTATTGGTTTTTAACTGAGATAGCAATTATCTTTGGCCGTTATTGAAATGTCTAAATTATTAAGGTAATTTTCCTCAAAACTTATCCGTTTTTAAGCAATTGAATTTATAATTTGCAAAAGTGGTCTATGGAAGTCCCGCCGCTGAATGGCTGACAGCAACTTCAAGATTGTTGGTCCTGGAAGTCAGACGACCTGTATTTCTCGAGCCTTGGCTGGATTACCCGCTGCGAGTAGGATGCCAACGCGATAGGTTGCGGTCCAAGTTGAAGTTTTTCGCGTTGTTTGAAGTCTCGGTTATACATTTTTCGGGGATAAATATTGAGCTATCGCAATGCCTCGCACTCGTCATTGTGTTCTGTGCGGGAGAAGACACAGTTCCACACTGTTTGTATTTAAGTCGCCAGAATTTTCTGAAACGATTGTGCCATATATTTGGCAGCGTAAATGTTTTCTCTATAGCTCTCTATAGCTCAATAATGACGTCATCACCCCCCCCCCCAAAAGAGAGATAAGTTTAAGTGACTTTTCGAGAGAGAAAAATGTCATCGTCGTTTTCAGCAGCATTTACTTCATATTTTATATTTTTGTACTACAACCAGTGTATATTTGACAACTTTCAGAAAGGTGAAACATTCCCTTTAAGATAAAATAAAACTGTAGTCTGACTAGATCAGGTCAGGCACTGCAAGCCAGAACTGAAGAGGGTTAGGGATTGCAGATATGTGGGGAAAACAACATTCAATTTGGTTCTACATACGCGGTAGCTTACCTGATCGGTGATGAAGTGTACGATTGCGATTGAGGGTGAACATACAAGTTTCCCGGCAAATGGCGATTTTAAGACACAATCGAGTACTAAAGTAGTTCGAGCGCTGGGTCGTCGTTGCCGAGAAGTGTGGTAAGATAATTACCAAGTTGATGCGCTGAAAGATAGTATGTTATGAGCCGTAAAAGTCTGTTATCTGTTTTCGGTTTCGGGCTAGAGCGTTGCAGCTAACGAGTATGTGTTTCACTGACAGAAGCACATTGGACGACTCGCAGAGAGGAGCTGCTGAGCGATCAAAAAGATGGCTGTGCGTAACGCGAGTATTCCCACATCTCAGACGTGTCAACACAACCTCCCGTTCTCTGCTGTGCTAAAAAACAAGTCTGATAACCCTTGTAGGTATCTACCCAAATAATGTATCCTAGTGCTAAGATTCATTTATGTAAATCAAATTGCATTTTGTCTGGCTTATGCTCTTGTTGTGATATTTGAAACGAAAATCACAACATAATTATTAAATACGTTGATAGGAAAAGAGGGACCTGTTGGTAAATGAAATAGCATAACGCACACACCTGAACACCGTAGCTGAAATATTTGATTCGCCGCACACAAGACACCGCATTCGAGGCGTAGTTATTTCAATATAAATTATACTTAAATAGCTTCAATCTGGCCAAATGTCGCACGGCGTGACACATCATTCCTCCATAGAACATCGCGATCATAGAAAATCAAGGTTTCTTTCTAAACAAGTCAACTCGTCCATAACGAGAGCTGACGTCATCTGTACACAACTTCCAAATAAGGGTGGGCCCATTGACCTCTATGAGCATATATGTTACTATAGAATATATTATTTTATTTTCTGTTCTTGTTTACACCGATTGCTGTTTCTTCCAGATGACCCACCGGACTCGAAATCTGGTTTCAAAATATTAAAGGAGATCAAAGATGAACCGAACGACCCAACGACTTGTTCTCCTTCAACAACCTCAGGTATCAGTCAGTTGATTCAACCATTTCAAATGAAAAGCCTTTAACCCGGCATTGGCTGGGGTCTCAGCCGAACGCCATTGGTTGGGGGGGGGGGGGAGAGGAGGGGGGGGGGGGGGGTCGCCCCATGGTTATCTACCGAACCAATAACCGCAGCGAGACGAGCAAGGCGGCAATCAAAGCTCTCAAAAGACGCATCCAAAGCATACACGATATTTTCAAAATAAGGTCACATGTCAGGTCACGGTCAGTTCAAAGGTAAAATTGAGATATTTGAGTTTTTGGGCCTTGCTTTCCATCCAAAGCCTTATATTGTGACTATAGTCGCACAAAGTGCTCTCAAAGGTATAATACATATCCCGCATAAGCAAAAGTTAAATTGTAAGCAAAAGTCAAGGTCATGTAAAAAAAGGTCACAGGTCTACGAAAGCCATGCAACACATGTTGTATGGATTATTTTACACGTATAATGCGATAGTAGCAGTAATTTTCACAACTTGACACCATATAAGGTCAAATTCAGGTCACATAAGGTCAAAATTTGAAATTGGTAAATATAAATAGAAAGGCATGTGTCTAGACCAGTTTTGTCTCAGAAATACAGTGCTGGCATTTATTTGTTTGTTTATGGCCAGTAAATCCCAAAAACTCAAATTCAAAATATGACTTCATGTGTTACTCATACTTAGGGTACGATAACTCAGTCAAAAATAAAGATATTGTTTTAAAATTTGTTTTGGGTATTGTCCACATGTGGTTCTTCAACATATCTTCCGTTTTTTTAATATTTGAAAATGTTGATTTGGATGGCTTTCTTCGAGAAAAAAATGGGGTAAAAAATATTTTTCCCTAAAAAATCCGAGATAGCTATTTTGTAGCCCATGCCATTTGCTTCTAGTGTTTTTCGATTGGATTTTTCTTTAAATATGTAATTTGTAAGTCCTGCTAAAGTTGAGCTGATTGTTGTGTCAAACTCGTGTGTAGTGACTAGAGACGCAAATTTCAGGACCACGGAGCCGGCGCTGGGCCCAAATTCAGTCCCGGCGTGCCTGAAGCTGTGTCTGAACTCAGGCTTGCCGGTCTCATGCCGGGCTCAGCACAAGTTATCAATTTAAAAAACTAATTAAATAGTAATAAATATTGGCAGAAGTCAGAACATACATGCTTAAAGATCATGGTAAATTGAGATAAAAAAAATATACAACAGTTAACAGTAAAACACCAGCATAACACATAACAATGTCACAGTTTACAAATTAAAAGTGATAACTAATACGACCTAGCAAGGAGTGGACACACCATTGAAACTTAATAAATCAAACTACAGGGTCAATTCATGATCAATTAATCAGCTCAGTCACTGCAGCAGTGTGAGAGTCGAGTGCAGTCAAACAGAAACAACTACCCCAAATCATATTCCACTGTCATCACTAGTAACTAGGTGGGGTGGCATACAATATTATATTTAGTCATCCCATTGCCCCAGGTCACCCCAAATTATTTTGTATAACAAATAAGTACCTATGGAACAAAACCACCCACATATTTAATAATAATTATTGTTAATACTATTGTAAATACATATTACTGAGAATATTTATTGATACATATTTACTATTTAGTTCCACATGAGAAAGGACATTCAAGTCATATCATTTGTAGTTTTGGTAGTGAACAAATATTGTATTTTATGCAATTACAATTATAAAGGTGGAAAGACTGCAAAACACAAACAAAAACATTTTGGAAAGAAATCTTAAGTGGCCAAGACCTATCCCAGAATGCAAACCTGTCTAGTTCCACTTCAACTTCTTATCGCAATAGCTCCATAATTTATATATGACCTTGCATAATTACACGTGATACTCCCCAACAACACATTCAAACCCAATTTCCAAACAGTGTGTTTTGATGAGTCACATTTGCGACGAATTCGCCAGGACTGGACTGTAAAAGAATCACGTGTGTCAATTAAGCAGTAGATCGATATTTGCGAATGTGTTACTTTGACAGATATTCACAACTTCACACCTCAGAATCGCGATGCCTCAGAATTGTGTGAAGACACATGTTCGTATTCGAAAATAAGCTGTAGTATCAAATCTTAACCCTTGGTGTCAGTTGAAGTTTAAATATTTTTAAAGAAGTCCATCTGCCGAATCCGCAATATGTTGACATTTTCATTTTGGTGATTTTAAGTAATATATGGTGATAAAGTTAGTCATTTCGGTGACGGGATTAATTGTCTGCGCCGTTTTGAGCTCAACGCTTCACAATTGTCAAATACTTCAGCCGCCATTACGCACAGCAGTGAAGTTGATGTCCGTCAAGCTAGCAGCAGATTCATATTCGCGAATCTGCTGCTGCCAGAGACATTCGCCGGGCTCGAATATACTGCTACTGGCAGCAGATTCGGCGAATGTCTGTCAGCTGGCAGCATATTCGTGAACAACTTCTGCGGCCTTTTGGGCGCATCTTAGACGCGAGCAGCAGATTCAGATATTCGCCGGGCTCGAATATACTGCTGCTACCAGTAGCAGATTCGGCGAATGTCTGTCAGCTGGCAGCATATTCGTGAACAACTTCCGCGGCATTTTTCGCGCATCATCTGAACGCCAGCAGCAGATTCGCAACGTGATGTGTTTGAGTTGAGTTGTTCGGTGAAAGATGGGTACCTTCTAGGCAAGTAGGAGGAGGTTAGAGGTGCCACTCACTGACTGCTTCAAGTCAGTAATACGTCGATCAATACCTACTTACCTAGAAGGTACCCATCTCTCACCGAACAACTCAACTCAAACACATCACGTTGCGAATCTGCTACTGGCGTTCAGATGATGCGCGAAAAATGCCGCGGAAGTTGTTCACGAATATGCTGCCAGCTGACAGACATTCGCCGAATCTGCTGCTGGTAGCAGTATATTCGAGCCCGGCAAATATCTGAATCTGCTGCTCGCGTCTAAGATGCGCCAAAAAGGCCGCGGAAGTTGTTCACGAATATGCTGCCAGCTGACAGACATTCGCCGAATCTGCTGCCAGTAGCAGTATATTCGAGCCCGGCGAATGTCTGTCTGGCAGCAGCAGATTCGTGAATATGAATCTGCTGCTAGCTTGACGGACGTGTGAAGTTGTACCAAGGCAGTTGTACGGCCTTGGCCTTGGCAGTGAAGTAGCTCAAGCTTTGTTTATCTGTGCCCACTCCCGAAGGCTGTATAAATATGTGCCAAGGCCGTATAAGAGTGGTTCTGTGTGTGACTGGCTTGGTTGTTAGTTATAGATATCTTGGCTTGGATAGTGAGAAAACCGAGGATACTCTGTAATTTGAAACAGGTTGATTATTTTACTTTTATCATTCAAGATATGATTGTCACTCCCAATGTTTTTAGTACGTTTGTCATACTTAAATGTCCAGGAAAACTTGCCTTTTCCCCATTATCCTGTGAAGTATATTTATTATTTACTAGTCCATGTCAACATTGATCAAATAAGTAAGTAGGTTGTAGTGCCTCAACATTGTTTGTAGAAGCTATTACAATTACAACCCAAACATTGCATTGTGTGATGTTGAGTGATGAATGCATACTTATTACATACTTTTAAGCTGCTCGTTTGGACTTGCATGATCTATATATCTATCATGCGTCTTGTTTTTTTGTTTTTTTGCAAACCACCAAAGATGAAAGAAGTCTACTCACCTTGACCTGTTCGACTTTCCTGTTAGTCTGTTGCTGATTATTTATCTCAAGTTCTGACTTGTGTGGGATTTCTTTACTCCATGGTCCATATATATCCATTATCCATTGGTGTTTCAATGTGGTGTGTGTTAAAATGGTGCAAAATGCACATTGCGAACTATAAATATTCCTGCTAAAAGATTTTAAGTGTAGAATGAAGTATACATGCAGATTCCTAGCTGCCGCATGCCGGGCCTGGCGGGTGCTGCCACATGTGGCCGGCCTTGATGCCGGTCCCAACTCATGTATGAGCGGTGGCGGTGCAGGGCCAGTTGCTGTTTTTTGGGATTTTTTTTGCATCTCTAGTAGTGACGTCACAATTCGCTATATTTCTGGAAAATTTCGACGAAATTCCTTCATGTTCCCACAGATGATGTATAATTGATGTAGGAGAAGGTATCTGAAGTTTCACGTTGATAGCGCTATTAGTTTTCGAGTTATTGTAAAAGTTTGTCAGGGGGAGGGGGACCCCCCAGCCAATGGCTGGTTTAAGGGAAATAATGACCTTTTCCACACAAATTAGCTATCACTTGAAATCAACAGACGAGACCAAAATATATTGTGAATTGATCACATTGTGCATATATTAGTTCTGTGTCATATATAGTTCTGATAGTTAGGTGTCAGTCCATACAAATAATGGTCTTGTTTTCGATATCTTGTCTTGTTTTACTATGTTTGCTCTTTTTGTGTTTTCATAATTGTTGGCCAAATGCCAAACCAATAAAGTAATCGTACCTTCTGTCACATCCTGCCTGTCTTTTGGACGTGTGGTTCAGACGACTCACAGAGTGACCCAGTGGAGACGATGGAGGAGGACCCCACACCGGGTCCGAGCGGCTCAGCTGCTACCCCCGACCTGGAGCGTGTCGTGCTGGACGTGTCTGAGGGAGAGGCCGAGGAGGCGGCGCTCGGGGACGACGAGTTCGGCCCGGTGGAGACGGCGCTGAGCCAGACGCTGCGGCCGGTGATGCGCCGCTGTGACGAGGTGCTGCCCGAGCCGGACGGTGTCCAGGTGTCGGCCATCACCTCCGAACAGCGCCGCGCCCTCGGCAGGTCAGTCGAAGGCCTGCTGTCTTGCCGCTGCTCATCTCCGACGGCGCTCCGCTGTTGTCCGGATGTGTCCGATCATCGTGCTAGTTTGTTTCGGTTTGATAATTTACACATTGTTATGATATAAGGATATTCCGAGTGTCGTGTTGTGTTAAAATTAGAAGATGAAGACATGTTGTGTGCTCAGGCGAGCAGGTGTGTCCTCTCAGTCCGTGAATAACTGACTGTTCGCTATAGTTGTTGTTAGCTAGTGAGCTCTGTGTGACGTTTCCGTTGTGTCTGTGTATGTGTGTCGCAGGGTGGACGGCGAGGACATCACGCCGCGTCCCGAGATCGTCACGGACTTCGTCAAGCTGGAAGTGGAGGAGCACAAGTTGAAGGATGAACCGATGGGGGATGTCCCCACCTGGACGATATCCGAGACCCAAGGCAGCCACACGACCACCGACTCCGACTACGGCCGGCCGTACAAGACCACCTCTCACGACCAGCACTCCCACAGCCGAGGCAGCGCCCGTGTCGTCACTCCGATGACGGTCATCTCGCCCTCTCGTGGCAGGGGAGCTGCGCGGGTCCGCGGCCGCTCCCCGGTGCTCGCCCCACTCTGCGGCCGGCCGCCGCTGACGCCCAGTCGCGGCCGACCGCGGGGCAGGGGTCGCGGTGGTCGCGGTAGGGGTCGTGGCCGGGGGATTCAGGTGCCGATTCAGTCAGCGGCCGGTGTGGTGCACCTGCAGGCCGGCCGACCGCCGGCGAAACACTCCGGTCCGATCGAGGTGCTGCGGCTGCCGGAGCGTGACCTGCGCGTGGCCGTGGTTCGCGACAGACTGGTGCTGCAGAGCACCGGCGATGACGGTGAGGCTGGGCAAGGGGATGCTCCATTCCGTGCCTCGCACCTATCCGACAGTCGGCTGGGCACACACTACACACCATCCCAGTCCGCATACTGCTCCCGCTGTCCGTGTCAGGTGTAGCTCGCACAGGCCGTGCACACACTACACACCATCCCGGTCCACATACTGCTCCCGCTGTCCGTGTCAGGTGTAGCTCACACAGGCCAGACACACACTACACACCATCCCGGTCCACATACTGCTCCCGCTGTCCGTGTCAGGTGTAGCTCACACAGGCCGGGCACACACTACGCACCATCCCGGTCCATATACTGCTCCCGCTGCCCGTGTCAGGTGTAGCTCACACAGGCCGGGCGGAGATACCAGCCACGGCTGCTCTGCAGTCCGACGTGGCTGTGATTGGGGCATATCCCGTGTTGTTTTTTGTGTTACTAGTGCGGACCCATTTCGCTGGATCGGGTTTGGGTCCGGGGCAAAACCGTAGCCATGCATCATTACATGTCACGTGGAACGCCGAGAAACATAATTGGAAAAGAAAAGCTGGTGAAAAAGTAAATTCCGGCGATGGGGTTCGAACCGGGACTTTTAGAAATGCTTGAAATTGCGACCCGAATGCCACCTATTTTCCCGTAGTCCGACATGCTAAAGCTGGCTCGCTGTAGAAATGGTGACGTCACGGCTCAAGTGTTGCCAGGCAAATTGACTGGGGCTGATTCCAGCCAGTGTTACTGGACCAGTGAAGAAAGGATGGCATGGAAATGGGGAGGATGGTAAATTAATCAAACTTTTCTGAATATGGAAATATCATCAAGTTAAGCACCCCGAACTGATTATCCTATGTGTGTGGGCATCTACTGCAACTGTCAAATGCAATGTAATTGTAATGTTTTTTTTGTGCGTTCAGCAGCAGCACATATGATAATAGGGCACCAAGCTAAAGATAAATGCATTACACTTTTTCACATTCAATAATGCTGGATGTAAAAGTATCCTTATAAAATAAAGCACAAGTTTATAAAACATTAACATCATGTAACATTGCAGCCATACATGACCTTTGCCCCATTTTATAGATAATTTAACCCGCCATTGGCTGGGGGGGGGGGGGGGGGCGTTTTTTGCCCCCCCCCGCCCTGACGAACTTTCGCAATAACTCAAAAAAACTAATAGCACTGTCGACGTGAAACTTCAGGTACTTCTCCTACTTCATTTGTACATCTTCTGTGTAAAAATAAAGAAATTTCGTTAAAAAATCCCGAAATATACGAATTTTGTGACGTCACTACACACAGGTTTGACACAAAAATCAGCTAAACTTTAGCTGGCCTTACAAATGCCATATTTGAAGCAACATGCAATCTAAAATCGCCAAAAGATAGCAAATGGCACGGGCTACAAAATGGCTATGTCGAATTTTTGAAAATTTGGGTGTTTGACAAAAAAATAAAAAATATGTTTTTGTTAACCCTATTCCCTGCGGGGGAGGGGCAGATTCTGCCCCCCCCCCCTTCCCGTTGGTTTTTCACTTGCCGCTTTTCAACCATTAGGCCTAGCGTCCTGAAACTTTGTGACTTTTCCCAAAATTGAGTGGCGCCTTATGTCAATTTTTTATATATTAAAAATCGGTCCAGCAGAGGCGGTTCCAGGCTCCTGTTTTGGGGATGGTGTTACGAATGCGGTTTTGCGTAGCATACTTCCTTCGTGGTTTGCAGTGCAATAAATGTGTCAGAAACAATTTTAATGCAATATGCATCATAGATACTGGTATTGTACATATTTTTGGGCAGAGGCGCACTCAGGATAAAAAATGGGGGGGGGGGGCGATACCCACCCTCAAATAAATTTCATCATCTTATTAACTTCAAATTAGTAAGATGATGAAAGCGTTACCCGCATGGTGCCCCCCATGTTATTTCCTGGATTTCCTATGCGCAATATATCAAATTTAACAAATTACAGCATATAATGCCCACATGTGACGTTCATGTCGTCCCAAACAATCACGAACAGCACATATTTCCCCCCCCCCCCCCGAAAATCCCCCCTCCCCATTTTACATTCCTTGATTTTTTTTGTCTTTTGATATATTAAATACCAGTACATTTGAAGCTCAAAAACGTTTCGAGCATGAAAATCGGTCACACCACATGGCCGCAATGACTCTTAAAAACACCTAAAAATAGTATTTTTGTTTGCCCCATGGTGCCAGTTTATATATATTTTATATATAATAATAAATACAAATATATTTTATTTTTTATATATTTTATATTTTATATATATATATATATATATATATATATATATATATATATATATATATATATATATATATATATATATATATATATATATATATATATATATATATATATATATATATATATATATATATATATATATATATATATATATATATATATATATATATATATATATATATATATATATATATATATATATATATATATATATATATATATATATATATATATATATATATATATATATATATATATATATATATATATATATATATATATATATATATATATATATATATATATATATATATATATATATATATATATATATATATATATATATATATATATATATATATATATATATATATATATATATATATATATATATATATATATATATATATATATATATATATATATATATATATATGTATGTATGTATGTATGTATGTATGTATGTATGTATGTATGTATGTATGTATGTATGTATGTATGTATGTATGTATGTATGTATGTATGTATGTATGTATGTATGTATGTATGTATGTATGTATGTATGTATGTATGTATGTATGTATGTATGTATGTATGTATGTATGTATGTATGTATGTATGTATGTATGTATGTATGTATGTATGTATGTATGTATGTATGTATGTATGTATGTATGTATGTATGTATGTATGTATGTATGTATGTATGTATGTATGTATGTATGTATGTATGTATGTATGTATGTATGTATGTATGTATGTATGTATGTATGTATGTATGTATGTATGTATGTATGTATGTATGTATGTATGTATGTATGTATGTATGTATGTATGTATGTATGTATGTATGTATGTATGTATGTATGTATGTATGTATGTATGTATGTATGTATGTATGTATGTATGTATGTATGTATGTATGTATGTATGTATGTATGTATGTATGTATGTATGTATGTATGTATGTATGTATGTATGTATGTATGTATGTATGTATGTATGTATGTATGTATGTATGTATGTATGTATGTATGTATGTATGTATGTATGTATGTATGTATGTATGTATGTATGTATGTATGTATGTATGTATGTATGTATGTATGTATGTATGTATGTATGTATGTATGTATGTATGTATGTATGTATGTATGTATGTATGTATGTATGTATGTATGTATGTATGTATGTATGTATGTATGTATGTATGTATGTATGTATGTATGTATGTATGTATGTATGTATGTATGTATGTATGTATGTATGTATGTATGTATGTATGTATGTATGTATGTATGTATGTATGTATGTATGTATGTATGTATGTATGTATGTATGTATGTATGTATGTATGTATGTATGTATGTATGTATGTATGTATGTATGTATGTATGTATGTATGTATGTATGTATGTATGTATGTATGTATGTATGTATGTATGTATGTATGTATGTATGTATGTATGTATGTATGTATGTATGTATGTATGTATGTATGTATGTATGTATGTATGTATGTATGTATGTATGTATGTATGTATGTATGTATGTATGTATGTATGTATGTATGTATGTATGTATGTATGTATGTATGTATGTATGTATGTATGTATGTATGTATGTATGTATGTATGTATGTATGTATGTATGTATGTATGTATGTATGTATGTATGTATGTATGTATGTATGTATGTATGTATGTATGTATGTATGTATGTATGTATGTATGTATGTATGTATGTATGTATGTATGTATGTATGTATGTATGTATGTATGTATGTATGTATGCTATGTATGTCTGTACAGTAAGACTTACAGTACAGTACTGTCATACTACAGTACTGTCATACAGTCATGTATGTACTGTAGTATAGTATGTATGTATGTAGTCTGTATGTATGTATGTATGTATGTATGTATGTATGTACATACAGTACTGACATACTGTATGTATGTATGTATGTATGTATGTCATAAGTACTGTACAGTACTGTACTGTACAGTAATACAGACATAGCTATGTACTGTACTGTACTGTATGTACTGTACATAAGTATGTACAGTACATATATGTCTGACATGTATCTACTGACAGTATGTATGTATGTATGTATGTACTGTATGTATGTATGTATGTATGTATGTACTGTACTGTACTGTACTGTATATGTACTGTACTGTAAGTATGTATGTATGTCATGTCATGTATCATACAGTACTATACTATACATACTATGTACATACTATACTACTATACTACTCACTACTCACTCTACTACTACACACACCTCATAATACACTATCACACTACACACTACACCCAAAACCCACTACCCTACACACAAAACACAAAACACCCACCTCCCACACAAAACACAAAACACCCACCTCCCACACAAAAAACAAAAACACACACCACAAAACAGCCCACCCCCCCCACTTTCCACACCCCTCCCACAATACCCCCGACCATGACCATCACTCGCCAGGCGTTATCCCCCATCGAACTAATCCCCCATGGCCGCCCATGCCCATACCCCCCCCCCCCCCTGATTATTGCCCCCTGGCCCCCATTTTTGAACAAACCAAAACTTTCGGTGTCCAAAAGAGAGATCTTGTCATGACGAATCGATTGGCGTTTCCCCCATCGAAATCGACCGAGCGGTTCTCGAGATATCTGGGGGGGGGGGGGCAGAATCTGCCCCCCGCAGGTTAACGTAATTCTGGCCGCCCGCAGGGAATAGGGGTAAATGCCCTCAAAATATATATTTTCGAACATAAAAAAACGGAAGATATGTTGAACTGCATGTAGACAATACCCAAAACCAAATATAAAAGCAATATATGTATTTTTGACAGACAGACGCTCCCTAAGTATGAGTAACTCATGACGTCATATTTTGAAATTGCATTTTTTTGCGTTAGTGACCAGATACAAACAAATAAATGCCAGCACTGTATATCTGGGACCAAACTGGTCTAGACACATGCCTTTTCTATTTATATTCATTAATTTCAAATGTGTACCTTATGTGACCTGACCTTGACCTTATTTGGTGTCAGGTTGTGAAAATCACTGCTACTATCGAATTATACGTGTAAAATAACCCATACATGTGTCACATGGCTTTCGTAGACCCGTGACCTTTTGACTTTGACCTTGACCTTTGCTTACAATTTCACTTTTGCCTATGCGGGATATTTATTATACATATGAGAGCACTTTGTGCGATTATAGTCGCAATCTAAGGCTTTGGATGGAAAGTATGACCCAAAAACTAAAATATCTCAATTTTTACTTTTGACCTGACGTGCCCTTATTAGGAAAATTTCGTGTATGCTTTGGATGCGCCTAATTGAGAGCTTTCGATTGCCGCCTTGCACGTCTTCCATAATGTAATGGTTCGTAAGATAACCAGGGGGCGACCCCCCCCCCCCCTCCTAGCCAATGGCGTTCGGCTGAGACCCCAGCCAATGCCGGGTTAACAAGGAATGTTATCCATAATCCAATTAAATGGAAATGTTGAATACATAAACAGCTTACTTTGTAGAATACATTTGGAGCTCAGCGTCATCTCGGCTCTCATCATTCAGTCATCATCACATCTCGGCTCTGAGCGTGTAGCTCCATCTCTCATGTGCTGAGATTCAGTGGAATGGTTCCATCCTGTGGAGATCGGAGGGGAAACTGGATGATATGTGTGCCTCACTTTCGTCACTTGTGGAGTGCTAGTACACCTGCAGTTGTGTTGGCTTTGTTGAAAACAAAACCTGGGCATTGCCTTAAAGGGAAATAATGACCTTTTGATTTTGTTAGCAACAATTTCTTAGGCTACCGTTATGTTTTTAAAATTATTTTATTTAAATTTAAGAATTAAATACAATTATTCCCAAATTCAAAGTTGTAAGTTTGGAAAAAATACAAAACAAGTACCTTGTGTACTTCATGAAGGTCATTGACAAATTCGTCCTTCCCTACCATTGTTAACATCGAGTGCGGCATTTGTGGAGGCTCTGTGACATTTCCGATCAAACTGAGCGCTGCTCGGACACCCGCTAGTAGCGCTTTCGTTCTCCATGGCAACCAGGCGTCAGCCAATCAAAAGCCAGAAAGGGAATACGTTCTGGCTTTTCATTGGCTCACGCCTGGTTGCCATGGAGAACGAAAGCGCTACTAGCGTGCGTTCGAGCAGCGCTCTGATCCGTGAAGCAATCCGTGAAGCATCCGTGATGCTTGACTGACTATCAGTATAAGTCATGAATAACAACAACATGCAAACTATGCCAACTCGAATAAAATAAGAGCGGAATTAATTGAACCCCAGGCAAGCTAGTATTCGCAAAGCACTCGGCACTGCGCCACAATAGCAAAAGGTGAGGGAAATGCATATTGGATACAATATTATTACGTCACAAGTTTCTGAAGTGTCAACTACTATGAAATACAGTGACAAAATACCTTTAATAATGATTAACAAGAAAATTCAAACTTAAAAACAATAATTTGAATAAGTCTTGAATTAGCTTTCAACTCGAAATCAAATATATTTTGCAATGCTACACAAGAATGGCACCAGTGACGTCATTAACAAATCCTGCTACGGGACTTGGGTATACCAATCAGGAACAAATCGCCAAGTGCGCCGAGATGGTTAAGTGCGCCGAGAAGCATGACAATGACTTTGTAAACAAATCGCCGACGCTAAATAGGTCGCCGTCGATGTGCATCGATGAGCTTCTGATTTAATTGCCAGTTTTGTGTTATTGTTCGTTAGTTTTTTGGGGATTTATTTATTTTTCATGATAAAATAAAGCATAGTGTTATATACAGCCACAGACAAACTATACACAACTCCTAATGTTGAAAACAAATGAATCGATTTTCAAAAATTGAGGGTCGCAACCACTAACTATGCCGCGTTGATGTGCATCGATGAGCTTCCGATTTTATTGCCACTTTTTCCAATCGCTGTTAGTTTTAGAAGATCGCCGGGCATATAATCACAACAAGCAGAACGCACAATATATTTTCCACTCCATTGCGTAAAAAAAACAATACGGGAAAAGCCCGCAGTTTGATGAGGACCAAAAGTACTTGACAAAAGGTCAGAAATAGTGCAAGTACCGGTCGTTAAAAGTGTGGAACGCTTATCAACTTCAACTTGAAATATCTTTCGGTAGGAAAGTTTTCATGCAAAATGTGATGAATTTACAATATATTTTGATCTCGTCTGGCGATTTCAAGTGCTAACTCCATTTTAGTGGAAAAAGGTCATTATTTCCCTTTAAGGACATGTTTTACTTCTGAGGAATCACACATAATATGCAGTTTAGAGTAAACTACTGGAACATCAGAATTGTCAAAATACCGGTCTTCTCCGGGTGGGTCTAAAAAATCGTTAAATTAGCAGGCAATCCCATGCTCCGAAACTGTTGGACCGATCTGGCTTATTTTTTACAATTCGATTCCAAATGGTCTGAAACGATGCCGTTTTCAGTTGTGTACAGTTTGGTCCACCCTAAGGGTACCAAATTGCCAATTGGACCACAACTTTTAGTACACATTTGCAGGCAAGCCCATGCTCCGAGGCTATGAGACCGATCTTCGTGATTTCTTCACCATTCGATCTACCATGGTCCAAAATGGTGTCTTTTTGCGTTTTATACAGATTGGTTCACTCTAAGTGGACCAAATTGGACCAAAACCGCCACAAAAAAACGTTGCAAGCAAGTCCATGCTCCGAGGCTATGGGACCGATCTGCGTGATTTCTTCACCATTCGATCCGGCGTTGTCCAAAACGGTGCCGTTTTGCGTTTTATACAGATTGGTTCACTCTAAGTGGACCAAATTGGACAAAAACCACCAAAAACCGTTGCAGACAAACACATGCTGCAATTTAACCCTCGCCCTACGGGGGCGAGGGCCTGACAGGCCTCTCCCCTGAGTTTTTCTTGAATAGCTTTTTACTCGTGCATCACATCTTGCTGAAATTTTCGGTAGCTGAGTTTACAACAATTATACGTGTGCTGTAAAAATTTAATTTAAATTGGTTGAGTGGTTTGGGAGATAATCATGTTTTGATGACGTCATGTCGGTGGGAAAAATATTAATATTTGAAAAATGGTAGAAAACAGAGTTTTAAAGAAAATTGCAAACGCAATTCATCAAAGATACAAAATGGCATTCTCTTTAAAATGGCAATCTCGGATTTTCTAAATTTGGGGTTTTTGACCCCTAAAATTAAAAAAAAAAATTGGGGGAAAATCCCCACAAAAACAAAATTTTCAAAGATGTTAGAAAAACCGGAATATATGTGAGATAACTGAGTATGGACAATATTCATACCAAATTTCAAAGCAATATCTTCATTTTTGACTGAGTGATGGCTCCCAAGTGTAAGAAACTGATTACGTCATTTTTTATAACTTTTTTGACTTTTTTGACAAGATACGAACAAATAATTACCTTTTCTGTATTTCTGAGCCAAAACTGGTCTAGGAACATACCGTTTTATTTACATTTATCAATTTCTAATTTTGAGGTTTTCTGAAGAGCAAAATTGCTGTTCTGGACGTGGTAAATCCGAGGTCATTCACTTGACCTGGAAGGTCACCCGTTGACTTGAAACCTAAAAATCGCATATTGTTAGATTCCTCTCATGACAGGCAACATGCTGGTTCTTACCGCATTGCATTGCACAAATAATTTGCTTGGTTTGTAAGTTAACAGGAAGCCTGTCAGCCCCCCCCCCCCCCTCCCCGTAGGGCGAAAGTGAACAAAGCTCCCGTAGGGGGTAGGGTTATAGCAACGGTTGGGTCTCGTTACCCGTTACCCCGCGCTTTCCAAACACCAAAACGGCAATGCATGTGTCCAAGCAACCTCCAGTTCTTACTTTCACTGTGTTGGTATCGAGCTGTCAGCTTTTGAGCCATGCTACTGAACAATATGAAGGTTAAAACAAATGCAAAATGTACCATAACAAACTCCAATGGTTTGTGCACATCGCCCTATGATTGCTTTTGTCTCAACGGTCTGGCATCATACTTCGTTTTACATTATAGATTGCGTTTCCACGACTCCCTAGGCGAATCCAATGGGAGTTTCGGCACGTGCAACAAAATAAGGTTTAAAGACGCGGAAGAGTCCCCGGAGTGGTTGCACGTGCCATTCTCCAGTGACTAACTTGAAATCGTGCTGATCGGTTCATCATCGCTTCGTCACGTGATTTTGTCAGATGTCGTAACCTTATTTATGCAGATCTTGGTATTTTGATGTAACTGAATGACAGCTGATGAGAGGAGCAATGACCATGACTTTTTACATCGTCCAGTGGTTTATGAAAACCACGCGTTTGTGTATGTATGTGTACTGTGCATTTTGCATGCTTATTGTGATCAGTCGTTCAGGAACTAGTGATGTTCTCGTGACAAGTTTCCAGCGCTCTGATTGGCTGCTGTGTTGCCTTCGGATCACCGCGGCGAGCATTGCCGCTGATACAGGGAGGACTAATGCTGACGGTATGTCTGTCTGTGTGTGGCAGATTCTGCGCCCGTTCCGACGCACAGCGCACTGACCTTCATGGAGCTGGTTAAAATGAAGGAGGCGCTGACAAAACTGGTGGAGAATTGTAACAAGGACGGTGAGTACGGGAGAAGGTACAATGTTTGCACCGAACAGAGGCAATGGGTGCGCTAATTATACAGCTGCTGGTGAACGGTACTAATACTGACTATACAGCTGGTGAACGGTACTAAGACTGTTTATACAGCTGGTGAACGATACTAAGACTGATTATATAGCTGGTGAACCGGTACTAAGACTGATTATACAGCTGGTGAACGGTACTAAGACTGATTATACAGCTGGTGAACGGTGACTGATTATACAGCTGGTGAACGGTACTAAGACTGATTATACAGCTGGTGAACGGTACTAAGACTGATTATACAGCTGCTGGTGAACGGTATTAAGACTGATTATACAGCTCGTGAACGGTACTAAGACTGAGTATACAGCTGGTGAACCGGTACTAAGACTGATTATACAGCTGGTGAACGGTACTAAGACTGATTATACAACTGGTGAACGGTACTAAGACTGATCATACAGCTGCTGGTGAACGATACTAAGACTGAGTATACAGGTGGTGAACGGTACTAAGACTGATTTTACAGCTGGTGAACGGTACTAAGACTGAGTATGCAGCTGGTGAACGGTACTAGTATTGATTATACAGCTAGTGAACGGTACTAAGACTGATTATACAGATGGTGAACGGTACTAAGACTCATTATACAGCTGGTGAACGGTACTAAGACTGATTATACAGCTGGTAAACGGTACTAAGACTGATTATACAGCTGGTGAACGGTATTAAGACTGATTATGCAGCTGGTGAACGGTACTAAGACTAATTTTACAGCTGGTGAACGGTACTAAGACTGATACTACAGCCGGTGAACGGTACTAAGACTGATTATACAGCCGGTGAATGGCACTAAGACTGATTATACAGCTGGTGAACGGTACTAAGACTGATTATACAGGTGGTGAACGGTACTAAGACTGGTGTGTGACTGGAGTGGAGGTACATTGACTTGTATGTCGATTTTAGATGTTATTTGATCATATGTTTATCTTTCCAATTACCTGCAATCTCTTTAATGACAGTCAGCCATGTGACGTAGCCAGGTTCGCTGACCTGTTTCGCCTGTGCCGGCCACACAGGTCCCGAAGAGCATGTGCCGCGCCTGCGCACGGCGCGCCGCACCTCCATGTCCTGGGTGGAGACGCGACTGCGTGCAGAGGCGCAGGGCGACATACGGACGGTGAGTGGGTGAGACCTCACTGCCTGACGCCCCGGTGCGGTCCTCAGACGGCGGTATCGTTTACCTGGCGGGAGACCTCACTGCCTGACGCCCCGGTGCGGTCCTCAGACGGCGGTATCGTTTACCTGGCGGGAGACCTCACTGCCTGACGCCCCGGTGCGGTCCTCAGACGGCGGTATCGTTTACCTGGCGGGAGACCTCACTGCCTGACGCCCCGGTGCGGTCCTCAGACGGCGGTATCGTTTACCTGGCGGGAGACCTCACTGCCTGACGCCCCGGTGCGGTTCTCAGACGGCGGTATCGTTTACCTGGCGGGAGACCTCACTGCCTGACGCCCCGGTGCGGTCCTCAGACGGCGGTATCGTTTACCTGGTGGGAGACCTCACTGCCTGACGCCCCGGTGCGGTCCTCAGACGGCGGTATCGTTTACCTGGTGGGAGACCTCACTGCCTGACGCCCCGGTGCGGTCCTCAGACGGCGGTATCGTTTACCTGGCGGGAGACCTCACTGCCTGACGCCCCGGTGCGGTCCTCAGACGGCGGTATCGTTTACCTGGTGGGAGACCTCACTGCCTGACGCCCAGGTGCGGTCCTCAGACGGCGGTATCGTTTACCTGGCGGGACCTGCCACCCGCAGGACGTGTCTGTGTTGCTGGCGATGACAAACAGGCTGGGTGGTGTGCTCACAGTGGTTGGACGATGCTTGCCATGATACTTGGTGCTAGACATTCGTGTCAAATGTATGAAGTGTGCTGTTGGGTGTGGAGTGCTTATGATGATTGATGCATAATCAGTGCATAAAGGCGAAGCTTGTGTCGTAGTTTTGAGTCACTGGGTGTAATCATTTGAACTTACTTGGTTATTAGCAAGGCATCTACTGTCCGCTGTGTGGAGTGTGGACGGCTTTTATTACGAGCGAGCGCGAAGCGCTCGCTCGTCCTTCCGTGGTGTATGGGACAAATCTGAATATGAGCGGCCCGGCCAGGCCCAGCCCGGCCCGACCCGACCCGACCCGACCCGACCCGACCCGACCCGACCCGACCCGACCCGACCCGGCCCGACCCGACCCGACCCGACCCGACCCGACCCGACCCGACCCGACCCGACCCGACCCGACCCGACCCGACCCGACCCGACCCGTGGCGACGCTTTTGAGAAGCTCATATCTCTGCAACCACCCGTCCGATTGACAAGCGGACTTTTTTGCTGAGCAGCCCCATCTAACCTACCCTGTTTGAGACCGGTGCTGACTCATGTGGGTGACTACCACTGCGCGTGGCGCGTGCCGCGTGAGGGGTGTTGAATTTTTTTCTCGCAAAAACTCTGCAACGGTTGAGCCGATTGTGTTCAAATTTGGTGTGTGGTTAGGGACCCCTTAGCCACCACTTCCCACAAGTCAGGGGTGGGGTGCCTCTGCACGTGCGCACGTGCACACCCCTATTCCATATACCAGGAACGGCCGAGCCGATTTTGTTCAAATTTGGTGTGTGGTTAGGGACCTCTCAGCCGCCACTTTCCCACAAGTCATGGTTGGGGTGCCTCTGCACGTGCGCACGTGCACACCCTTTGTGTATCTCAGAAACTACTTGCCCGATCGAGTTGAAATTCGTTATACATTTCCTTCGCGCTCGCTCGTTCATCGCCAACCCACGGCGCCTTACTGGTATTGTAGTTAAATGGTGCGACGACTCGCATGGTCATTTGGCGCCCATCTGTGTTGACGGTAGTGTCCGTGTTGCCGGCAGAGCTCTCGCGGCAAGCAGGGCAAGTCCGAGTACGACGCTCTGCGGTGCGGCGTGACGCCGCCGACGCCGGTAACGCCGGCCCAGCGTACCGTCTCCGCCGTGGGCGACACTCCTCATGGCAGGGGCACACCAATGCTGACCAAACCGACATCCGGTCAGTACTGCTGTGTGTTGTCCAGCTCAGCTGTGGTTATGTGGCGTACAGTCGGTCTCATAATGATCTTCCCTGGCTCTGGGTCTCCCACGGTAGGCAAAACGATAGCTGGCTGAATCCCGCACAGAGGCGGGGCCGGACCGGTTTGACAGCTCGCCCGGTGCCGGCCGATACTTGGCGGAATCTGCACCGCTCCGTCCTGGTCTGATCCACACAGGCCGATCGAGGAATATCGGGAACACAGTGGCGTATTTAGAAATCTGCCAAGGGGGGGGGGGGAGCACATGCTTTTGGAGCACAATTCATGTTTTGAGTCTTGTCTTACCAGGGGCGTCGCCACGGGGGGGGGGGGGGGGGGCGGGGGCGGGCGGGGGCGGGACAGGGGCAGGGGGGCAAGGGGCAAGTTCGCTCGGAACTAGTGATGCCAAAAACAAATCACCAAATGCAGGGACCGGCACCACCACCGCTACCGCACAAAATTTGGTTGGCACCGCACAAAGCCCGGCCAACATCTGCCAGCACCGCACCAGGCCCGGCAGCCTGCCCGCATATCTACTTTATTCTAGCCTTAAACTCTTAAAATAGGAATAGACAGAAAAGAAAAAGCATGCTTGATGGCATAGCACATGTCCAAATGAGAAGGTTATCTATGGATGATTTGTGGATTGCTAATGGATTGCTATAATTGAAAGTTCGGAGTGCTTCCCCAGTGACGTCACACCTAATGTTAAACCGCCGGGCGATCCACACATAGGAAATGCCGGGACGACGCCCCCTGGTGGCACTGGTGCGCGGTTGCGTATCAGACAGAAATCGGGTCAGCTGATGATTGGCCATGATTGGTGCATTCAAACACCAAAAGAAATACAGGCCATCTGATGCTCGTTCCTACGATTCCGGAGATACCAAATAACAAGAGATGTTGATGGAGATGTTGCTGAGCGCCTCCACCGGCAGCCGCCCCCTCGCGTCGCTCCCCAGTTTTCTAGTGATTTCGTGCGGTTTTAAGTGTTGGTCATCTGCAAGATTTGTCTCGTGTTAGCAAGTAGTGTTTGTGGACTGCACGAAGTGATTTTCGTGCCTCTTTTCTTTAGTGTTCTATATTTGATCCTCGATTAGTATTGTCAATTTTGGCCATGGGCCTCGCTCGCCGAAACTATATTCTACCGTTCTCGGAAGAATCTACCACCGCCGTCTCGACCAATCACAAGGCCGGGCACTCCCCTACCGTCTCCAGTATACTGTCGTCGGCGCCGACACCAGCCCGCGCACCGGACCGAGGAACTACATGGCCGACCCTCCGCCGCCCGGTGCTATACATCATTCGGCACCCGGTGCCCTCCCGGGCAGTGGCGGCGTAAGGCGGCACCGCAGGGGGAGAAGAGCCGGCCACCGCGTCCAGGCACGTCGTCGTCACGCCATCGACGATGTACATCAACGACGCCTGAACCACGGCCGCGCTCTGATCCCACTCACCGGCCCTGAACCCGCCTCTGGAACAGGGGTCATCACTGCCAGCCATGGACGCGCCACCGGTACGGGGCGCGGAGGGAGCGGCGTCCAGCCGACTGCTCCCGGCGCTGGGGCCTCGTCGCCCCGTCGTATAGATCGCCAACCGAGACATGAGACGGACCACCGACGGGGCGACCGCTCGGTCCGATCCGACGCACCAGCGACCGGCCGTGCGGAGCCAGCCCCGGCACAGGGTCCGAGCGCCGCCCGGACCAGAGCCAGGCCATTCAAGTGCAGGTGGGGTACCGGCCGAGCTCGGCCGGGACGGGACCGTCCACGGACCGGGTCACATATGCACTGGGGATCGGCTGCGTGACCCGCTGCCTGGTGGAGCCGCCATGGCTGACTCTGCGGCAAACTAACTCGTGCAACACCACCGATGACAGAAACGGCGTTCTCACTATAAGTCACCTAAACGTGAGATCTATCATGCCATCCCTGGACAATGTGAGGGATCTGCTGGCGACGCACCAAATCGACATTCTGTGCGTGGGGGAGACATGGCTGACATCTGACATAAGTGACAGCTTCCTCATCTTCCCCGGGTATTCAATGATAAGGAGAGACAGGGGAAGACCAAACCGGGTGCCCGTCCGAAAGGGTGGAGGAGTCTGCATCCTGTTCCGAGACTCCCTCGCAGTCGAGAGGCTCTCGATCAAATCCACTGACTCTGACCTTGAGTGTTTGTGGGTACAGGTCGTGAGCCGCCGACCGATCATAGTCGGAGTCGTATACCGACCACCCAGCGCCACAGTCTCACCGTCACTGCAGGACCTGAGCCACCAGCTCACACAGGTGCTCGCCAAAAACAAACCCTCCTACCTGTTCGGAGACACGAACTTTGACCTGATGAGCACCAACAAACCGGGTGTGTCGGCTTACCAGCAGCTGCTGACGGAGTGCAGCCTGTCGCAGTTGATAAACACGCCGACACATCCCAGTCCGACCCCGACTCTACTGGACCACCTGATTACCAACACCCCGGACCTGACAAGCGACGAGAAGGTGATCACATGCGATATCAACGATCACGATCACTGCGCAGGTCAAGGGAGCCCGTGTACGAAGACGGCCCACTGATATAACCGTCCGGGCAACCAGGCAACTCTGTCCGGATGCACTCAGGCTGGATATGCTCATAGATGACTGGACTCCTGTATATAACTCTACGTGCCCAGATGAAAAGCTCGACAAGTTTCTCGCCGTATGGAACCGCAACATTGACAAGCACATGCCGCTCACACGCATCCGAGTCCGTCACCCACCGTGCCCCTGGCTCTCCGAAAGCGATGACCTTAGAGATAAGATGAAAGAAAGAGATATCGCACGCACTGACAGGGATGCGAATCCATGTGCAGACTCACGTGAGAGGTACCGGTCCTGCAGAAACGCCGTAAAAAGCGCTCAGTACAGTGCTTGCTCATCATATTTCAAGACGACGTTCAAGAACAGCCGACAAGCAACCTGGCCTAACATAAGGCGGTACATCATGGCGGGCAAGAAGCCGACTCGCACCGCAGCGGACCCCGCAGAGGGGACACGCGAGTGGGCAGACAGGCTCAATGCCCATTTCGCCTCGGTCGGCCCCGCTGTGGCCGAGTCACTGGCTGCGGCCGCGGTCGAGGGAGAGATTCTTGGGTCGCGCCCTCCCCGAGTGTGTGCGAGCGCCTTCCGGGTGGCTCCTGCTACGCTGCCGGAGCTGTCGGTTGCCCTGGGACGGATGGGAGTGTCGCGGTCATCTGGTGCCGACGGCGTCACGATACAGATGCTCAGAATGACGTTTCCTGTAGTTGGACCGCATTTGCGTAATGTTGTTAACTGCTCGCTTGTGACTGGCCAGGTACCGAACATGTGGAAAACTGCGACTGTGCTGCCAACATTTAAGTCAGGCGACCGCTCAGATCCGAACAACTATAGACCCTTGTCCATCTTATCGGTATTAGTAAAGTTATGTGAACGAATTGTATGCACCCAAGTAGTGACGTATTTACATGAGAACAACATACTGTGCCCGCAGCAATACGGTTTCCGTCCGGGACACTCCACGGAGCATGCCATGCTGGACGCAGTCGCATACGCAACCCACCAGATCGATGTTGGCCGCGTGGCCTCTTTAGTGACGGCCGACACCTCTAAGGCGTTCGATAGTGTGCGGCATGGTATGCTTCTGGAAAAGCTAGGATGGTACGGGGTTGACAGCCACTGGTTTAGGGACTGGCTCTCTGATCGCTCCCAGACTGTTCGAGGGGGATCACCACAACCTCTGCCTGTGACTCACGGTGTGGTGCAGGGCTCGGTGCTAGGACCAGTACTGTTCTTGATTTTTACTAATGATTTTGCATCACATATCACTCATGGGAAAATAATTGTGTATGCCGACGATGCTCAATTTATCGATTCTGAAGTACCAAGTGACGTCGAACAACTCAAAACCAGAATAGAGAGCACATTGGCTACTGCTCTCACATGGTTCACTCAAAACAGCCTTAAAATTAATCCAACTAAAACCGAGTTCCTCTTCTTCAAAACGCGCAGCAGGAGGACTCGAGATATCACTATCCGTTTTGGTGATCACACTCTAACATCCGCTCCTAAAGTCAAAGTACTGGGCGTGGTCCTCGATCCTGCACTCACCTGGGAAGACCATGTGACGATGACTGTGCAGCGCTGCAATCATGTGCTCGTGGGCCTGTGCAAGCTGCGTAGCGAAGTGCCTCGTGAGCTCAGAGCATTTTTAATCGAGACGCTAGTTTTCCCCCTTGTGAGATATTGTGCGTGTGTTTGGGGAGGTGGTTGTGCCACTCAGAGAGCGCGGCTGCAGAAAGTGATCAATTTTGCGGCACGCATTGTATCGGACCTAAAACGACGCGACCATATTTCGGCCACTCTCTCCGAGCTCGGCTGGCCGTCTATAGAGGGCATGATTGCGGCTGCTGACGTTGCCCTCATCCATAGGTTAATTACTAGGGAGGACACGCCAGATGCTTTAAAAGCTCTTATCGTGTTCCGTACTCAGGTAACGAACCGCACGTCACGCTCATCAGGGGCACCCCTCCTGCAGTTACCGCGGGTGAGAACAGAGCTGGCGCGCCGTTCTTTTCAATATAGAGCCCTGAAACAATGGAATGTCCAAGACGCAGCCCTCAGGCGTGGTTGTGGCGTTGATGAAATGTGATTTCTGTGGTGTGTTGCACTCAAACGACGATGTATTTTATGTGATGTAGGATGATATCTGATGCGTGATGCGATATAAGTTTTGGACATGTTCTCTTGTAATAGGAACATGGAAAAGCCAGTTTACTGGAAATGTTCTTAATAAATCTGATTCTGATTCTGAACAAATTTACCGGGACCGGAGCCGGGTCGGGAAAGTCGGGATATCGGATTGTTTTCTATTTCAGCGTTAAATCTGTTAGATGAAACCGGTTGTAACTTATTCATAATACATTAATGTATGATATTGATGTTCCCATTGTAATATTCAAAGAGATATAGGTAGACAATGCTTATTTTGTTCAAGAACCATATAGATAATACGTATAAAACCGCTTGAATTATCAGTTAAAAAAAAACTTTGTCCTGGTTATCTTGAAATTTACACACAAATGGAGTCCGTGCCGAATGATCACATCATATTCTGGAGTGTGACTTCGGCGCCAAGGGGGGGGGGGCATGCCCCCCCCCCATTAAATACGCCACTGCGGGAACAGATCGGGAACAGGCCGATCGGGGGATCGGGGAATGCGCATGTGTGGCGAGGCTGTGTAGCGGATTGCGAACCGTGGTTGGAAATATACGCAGACCTAGAATGTCAAGTTAGCGACGATGTCTGTGATGAACAGTTTTAGGAAATCTGTGAAGCATCGCTAAGTGTCCAATTGATAGGACACCGCACGGGCTATACCACGATTAATATTTGTATCTCAAGTTGATCGATACCGTCGTCACAGATGCCTCGGAAATGACTATCCGTCGTGTCGCTTGCGACGATTGAGAAATTTGCATTGCGCCAAAAATACAGTGTCGATATGTTGACCTGATCTCATGGTCAATGTCAAGTTAAACACGTAGCCAGTCAGATGCTCTATCAGCTGCACACCTGGCGATGCTTCAAAGACCTAAGGTTGTAAATACTGTCGTCGCAGATATAGTCGATAACTTAATGGATATAAACCCGCCCGGGTGTGTTTGTGGAGCGTGAAAGACTGAGCGACGTGATTCGAAAATCTCAGTGCGAGGCCCACTGCATTTCTGTTTTTTTCGTGTAGAGTCAGCAGGTGGACGTTTGCATTCGTAATTTCGGGGTTCTGCATTGCACATGACACGTGGCATGATTAAGAAAGAAATACACGTAAAAGCGCCTGGTGCCAGCGCGGTTCGAACCCACGACCAATCTACGAATACGCTAGGAGTAGACAGCTCTACCGACTGAGCCATTTGGGCTGACGTGATGAACACTGTTATTCAGTCTCCAATATTGGATCTCTGCCAGCTCAAGACAAGCGACCTCTTGACCCTCGAGACGGCCCTGACCACCACCCGGGTCGCGGCGCATTCCATTTCGACAACGCCCCACACTCCCTCCCTCCCTCCCCCTCCCCAGGTCACGCATCTGCCAGACAGCCACAATGGGTGCCAACCTACGGTGGGGAAACCACCAATTATGTGCCTATCGCGACCGTAGCGCCACGTGGTGGCAAGGGAAGATCATTATGGGACCGACTGTACATAGCTTCCCTCTTGGATTTGCAGATGCAGGCAATAGGATATTTCGGAAGGTTTGAAAGGAGCGTTGTGTGGTTGATCACTTTAAAGCATTTAGACAGATGAAGAAGGCAGATAAGAGAGATCCTGGCGTTCTTTACCAGAAATGATGTGTTCGGAAAGAAAGAAGCGCGGTTTCGGTGGACAGAAGTGTGCTGAAACCGTGCGGCGAAGGGGAAAGTATCATATGCGTGGATCTATATCTCCTTGAGGGTGGCCGAGCACCCCCCCCCCCCCCCCAATGCCGATTTGAGTACCGCAGTCATGCTGAGTTTAGTTTATTCAATGTATCATCAACGGGCAAAAGTGGCCCAATTACAGACGAAGTCACGAGGTAAAAACAGACAAAAAACAAACTAATTGGCAAAGTTAAAACAGCATTACATTTCGGTCATCCTACTTGTCGCGCACATATGTGATCACATGCTTCTTAAATGTGATTGCACTGTGATTCCACATATGTGATGTGCACCCCAAATAAGATGATAATTTATCGTATTTTAAATAGCAGAAATTACCTTTTGAAGTGCACCTGTTGGGTCCTAGATTATGATGTTTCTTCGGCTACACCTTATACTTGTTTCATAAATGTTGCATATGGAGGAAAATGTCCCAATTGTAGAACAGCACCATTGCAAGGATGTGAATTTCTACATCTTTGCATCATCCCGGCACCCTCAGGTTCAATGTTGAAATCGGAATGCATCCAAAAGTCCCTCTTAGCTGGTCATTGGTTACACCTGTGCCAGATTTGAGCGCACTCGAAAGGAGTTGTCACGGGGGGGGGGGCGGAAATCAACCCCTCCCCCCGCAGTTCTTGTTCGGTGCAAACTCCCCTGCAGTGCGCGGGTTAACTATGGTATGCATCGCAAAATCCCTCTGGACTTTGTCTTAGGCAGTCTTTAGCGGCCTTTGTACCAAATTTGGGCGCAATCGAAGTGTCGTTGATTTTCCAAGTATCTGTGGATATATATCTGAATATCGAACTGTTGCTAGTTTCACGCACGTCAAGCTATAGTAATAGCAAACGTGCCTGTATCTCAAACGTTTTATTATTTTGTTTAACCAGTGTCGTTTGACCAGCTATTTCTAGTCTCGCGGTCCGCTTGTGCTTTTGTGATAATTGCCGGAGTACCCTTAACATCCAAGTATTACCGAGCATTTGCCTATTTCTGCTCAAAGAACTTAGCGACAATATTACAGGTCCGAGATACACATGAATAATGCAAACACCACAAATGATGGTTAAGTGACGCTGTGTTGGTGAAGTTCTTGGAATTTGAAAGTTTCCTTAGATAACATATTGTGAGAGGGAATATTCTCTCGGACTCTTTTTCCTTCAAAGGATATGCATTGCGCAATTTTTAGAAAATGGATGCTGTGCAGCATGGTAAGAATATACACAATAATTAGACTTTGCCTGATGCTCATTGATAATGCACAAAAAGATAAAACAAGGTGAAATATTAAATACTATGTCGTGTACGACACTTCATCACATAATAGCTAAGAATAAAATGAACATCAGAGAAACTGCCAAGACAGGAGAAGTAGGTCAGGTCGGCCGAAAATGACATTGGAATTTGACAAATACTCTACAGTAACCTACAATTTAAAGACCATACAGCAGCCAAACATCTGCGGGCTACAGCAGTAGTACACACATACATATACACATACAAACTAATACATGTATCTATATAATACAAACATGCTCAATTGATACGCAGATGCAATACAATACATGTCACCCTAAAGACGGTTAAAAGCTACACTAAAAATGAAATCCCTAAAGACGGTTCGAAACCACCCAAAGAATAGTAAAAAACTAATTAAAAAACACACTGTATTGAGTATGTTTAGGTGCTGAAAGTGGTTGATGAGTATGGACAGGGTGAAGTAAGCGCCATGATGACGTATTCTTGTTTAAAGCTGCCTTTGTATTGCTAATCTCAATTGATCCAGTACTGTTGGGTTAGCCTCATCCTTACAGGTGTGTATAATTTGGATCTCGAAGTTGTCATTCTTTGGTTGTGTGTTGAGGTGTGCTACTAAAATATGATTGCCTAAGTCGGTACCTTTTCGCTTATTCCTGGCATCGCTTAAAGGGAATAGTGCACCTTTAACATTCGTTTTTAACTGAGATAGCCATATTGTCGTGCGTACTGAGAAATCTCCAAATCTGAAATGTTTCCTTCCAAAACGATCTAGTTGCTGTATTTCAGCGTAAAAACTGTTGGAGCTATTGGGAGCTATTTTAAAGGGCCAAACCCCGTGACGTTTCGCATTAGTCATTAGTGTGATTTCTACTGCACTTCGTTTTCGCTATTTGAACCGACCGCCACCGAAACGTATCATGTGTTTGGTAACAGAATTGCAAGGGAGGCTCTTTCCTCGTCTGGCGTAGCCATTGGTTTAAAATCCGTTTCACGATACTGATTCGTCTAGATTGCGCTATCGCCGCTGTTGTGGTCCAAGGCAAACGCGACGAATCTGAAACATGCGACTAGGTTTTAAGTAAATAATTTGTTCAGTTTTGAACCGATTTCCAATTAAAAATTACAAGAGGATGCTTCGTGAAAAGATGTATTTTTGGACGGGTGGCTGGTCGCGGTACCTGCAATATATCGATTGATTTTTGGCAATGTTTGTTTTGGGTTGACGTTGCCTTGTTGCTTTGTTAGAAATATTATTGGCCAGAACTTTGTCAGTTTTCATTGGATTTCCAATTGAAAATATTGCCAACACGCGTCTTGAAAAGGCGCACCTTTTGATAGGCTCGTACCGGTAGCTGTAATATTCACTGCAGTTCACTGCATTCACTGCACATCCACCACACACAGGTGAACACACACACATATATGGGTAGGTATATCACATTTATTTATGCACATGCACATTAATGTGACTCGCGAATAATATTGGCCCAATGCCCAAGAGCGCCTGTACTGTGGGGGGGGGGGGGGGCAGCGGGCACAATTGCATCTTAAAGGGAAATATATTCACCTTTTTGATTTATTACGAGCGAGCGCGAAGCGCTCGCTCGTAATAAATCAGCGAGCGAGAGCTTCACGCTCGCTCGTCCTTTCGTGGTGTATGGGAAAAATCTGAATATGAGCGGCCCAACCGGCCCGGCCCGAGAAGGCGACGCTTTTGAGAAGCTCATATCTCTCCAGCCGCTCGTCCGATTGACTAGCGGATTTCTTTGCTGAGCAGCACCATCCAACCTATCCTGTTTGAGACCAGTGTCGACTCATGTGGGTGACTACCACTGCGCGTGGCGCGTGCCGCGTGAGGGTGTCGAAAAGTGTTTTCTCGCAAAAACTTCGCAACGACTGGGCAGATTATGTGCAAATTTGGTGTGTGGTTAGGGACCCCTCAGCCGCCACTTTCCCACAAGTCAGGGGTGGGGTGACTGCACGTGCGCACGTGCACACCCCTAGTATATATATCAGGAACTGCTGAGCCGATTGTGTTAAAATTTGGTGCGTGGTTACTGGTTAGGGACCTCTCAGCGCCAGTTTCCCACAAGACAGGGGTGGGGTGACTGCATGTGAGTACGTGCACACACGTATTCTCTATCTCAGGAACGGCTGAGCCGATTGTGTTCTAATTTGGTGTGATATTAGGGACCTCTCAGCCGCCACTTTCCCACAAGTCAGGGGTGGGGTGCCTCTGCACGTGCGCACGTGCTCACCTTTTTTTGTATCTCAGAAACTACTTACCCGATCGAGTTGAAATTCACCATACATTTCGTTCACGCTCGCTCGTTGATCGTCACTATGGCTCCTTACTGGTGTATTTGCATTTTTGTGTGACACATGTATGGTATAAAATTGTTCGTGCATCAATTTAAAGTTGAAATAACAACTTTGTATATCTCAAAAAATAAATTTGAGGATTTAACCCCAACAAAATATGTACTTACATATGGTGACGAACAGTCACTATCTCTGGTTTGAATGTTGATTTGTAAACAAGTCATGTGGCTAGAAATGTAAGTGCGCCAAGAAGCGTGACAACGTCCCTGATTGGTCAATGAAACAAATCGCCGACACTAAATAGGTCGCCGTTGGGTGCATAAGTGCATTTCCGATGTAATTACCAGTTTCCTAATGTTAGGGTTTTTTATAGGAGGGGGAAAAATTGTTCTTTTTCATGATTACGAGCGAACGCGAAGCGCTCGCTCGTCCTTCCGTGGTGTATGTAGAACATCTGAATATGAGCGATCCAACCCGGCCCGTAGAGACTGTTGAGAAGATCATATCTCTGTAACCGCTAGTCCGATTGACAAGCGGGTTTCTTTGCTGAGCAGCCCCATCTAACCTACGCTGTTTGAGACCAGTGCCGACTCATGTGGGTGACTACCACTGCGCGTGGCGCGTTCCGCGTGAGGGGTGTTGAAAAGTATTTTCTAGCAAAACCATCGCAACGGCTGGGCAGATAATGTGCAAATTTGGTGTGTGGTTAGGGACCCCTCAGTCGCCACTTTCCCACAAGTCAGGGGTGGGGTGACTGCACGTGTGCACGTGCACACCTATATTCTATATATCAGGAACGGCTGAGCCGATTGTGTTCAAATTTGGTGTGTGGTTAGGGACCTATTAGCCGCCACTTTCCCACGAGTCAGGGGTGGTGTGCCTCTGCACGTGCGCACGTGCTCACATTGTTTTTGTATCTCAGAAACTACTTGCCCGATCGAGTTGAAATTCACCGTACATTTCCTTCGCGCTCGCTCGTTTATCGCCAACTACGTGGCCTTACTGGTTATTCAATACGCTGATAAGAAAAGAGGGACCTGTTGGTAAATGCAATAGCATGACGCCCACACCTGGACACCGTAGCTGAAATATTTGTTTCGCCCCACACAAGACACTGCATTCGAGGCGTAGTTATTTCAATATAAATTATACTTAAATAAACGGCGCCTTACTGAATACTGGTAAGCTAAAGAATAGTGTTATATACAGCCAGAGACAAAACAAAACACAACTCCTAATGTTGAAAATATGTTTTTTTTTCTTTAACAAAAATGAGGGTCGCAACCACTAACTAGACCGCCGTTGGGTGCATAAGTTAACTTCTAATTTGGTTACCTTTTTATTCATTGTGTGTGGGTTGTTACGGATATAAGGGCACATGTAAGGGAACTACACGGCCGACCCTCTGCGACCCGGGGCCATCTATCACTCGCCACCCGGTGCCCACCCGGGCAGTGGCGGCGTAAGGCGGCACCGCAGGGGGAGAAGAGCCGGCCACCGCGTCCAGGCACGGCGTCGTCACGCCATCGACGATGAACATCAACGACGCCTGAGCCACGGCCGCGCTCTGATCCCCTCACCGGCCCTGAATCCGCCTCTGGAACAGGGGTCATCACAATCTGCCATGGACGTACCACCGGTACGGGGCGCGGAGGGAGCGGCGTCCAGCCGACTGCTCCCGGCGCTGGGGCCACGTTTCCCCGTCGTATAGATCGCTAACCGACACCTGAGACGGACCACCGACGGGGCGACCGCCCGGCCCGATCCGACGCACCAGCGACCGGCCGTGCGGAGCCAGCCCCGGCACAGGGTCCGAGCGCCGCCCGGACGCTCAGACGGGGGACCTCGTCACCAGCCCAGCGCGGCACCAGCAACAGCCAGCATCACCATGGAGTTGCTCAACATCCAGTCGCTGCTTCCCAAGATCTCCGACATTAGAGCCGAGCTACAACAACGGGGACACATCAAGACACACAAGACCACACACGACCGACGAGTGTTGTCACCAAAACATGTGCAGGGTAATTACATCGTACTCCCTAAAATAATAAAAAAAGCTGCAACCAATTCAAGATAATAGACAGATAAGTGTCATTTTAAATAACCGACCTAACAACGAACGCCGATCAAGCCACATTCGCAAACTTCAACCTCGAACTCTCACCGACATTCCTCGTATGATCGCAACTGTCATCACATCCAACCGTGTAGTGGCTAACGAACCTATAGACCGAACGCGAATAATTAAAACAGTGCCACGAATACGCGATTCAAACCCGAGATCTGCCAACCAGACGCGTACGAGACAGCTACGGATTGGACGCATTAACGCACAATCTATCATGTCATCAGATAAACTGGACTTTGTTTGCTTTTGCAAACTAAGTCGCGGCGTGCCGAGCCGAGGGTGGGCGTTTGAGGGGGAGGTTGGGTTGGGAAGCCCCCTATTTTTTCGAGAATTGGCGGCGTCCACCGTTTCTGGCACAGCTGTTTCGGCATGAATTGCGCACCTTAAGTAAACAAATAGATTCGGGTCATCTCAGGTTAGGTCGCCATGTCACGTCAAGTGGTTCCACCTCCAAAGAATTGTGTGGTCGAGCCACAGCCACAGTGTGTGACTGAGCGATGTGGCACTTACATGATTTAAATCAGGCCATAAGTACCTGCAATTTTGCTTGCTATCTCGGATTTGTTTTATATCGGTCAGTTGAGGTCAGGTCGATCTCGTGACCTCCCCAATATAAGTCAACGGGAAATATGTAAATGCGTCCTCTTTTAGGAGAAAACGTATTAGATCAGACGAATTGTTTCAATAACATGTTATTTTAGCTCATTATTGATGACCCAAGCACAATTTGTATCAGTGACTGCCACAAGGTCAGCTGGTCAGCTGGAGTTACCCGAGGTCACCACCACTTCCTTCCAATAACTCTTAATAACAGACGGAGACGTCTTTCGTCTTTCCGCACATCCTCTACTGCCTGTCCGTCTGGGGTGGAGCCGCCGAGTGTCACCTAGGTAGAGTGCGGAGAATAATCAACTTCGCTGCCAGGGAGACGTCTTTCGTCTTTCCGCACATCCTCTGCTGCCTGTCCGTCTGTGGTAGAGCGGCCGAGTGTCACATAGGTAGAGTGCAGAGAATACTCAACTTCGCTGCCAGGCTTGTGGGTGGTACTCGCCGCTGCGACCACTGTCATCTCCTGCTCTTAAAGCACTTGGATGGCGGAGAGTCGCGGAAATTGCTCACCACCGGAGAACAATTTCCTGGCGTTGGCCCCACCTCCAAAGGACAATTCTTTGGAGGTGGGGCCACATCAAATTATCGTATTAAAGGGAGTGTGCCTACTGTTTTGAACTGTCAAAATTATTTTTCCTACGATAAGTAGCTATTGTTGTGATGGTTGGATACGATGAAATTCACATCTGGAGCCCCTTTAGTTGAATTTTCACTTATATTGTTTTCGATTATTTTTCGTTTCGATATCGAAAAAACGATTCCCACTACGGTGAAGGTAAACAGAGGTAACAAATTGATACGTGAACGACGCACCTAAGACAAGCATGATGCATGCAAGCAAGATGGCCGCCCAGGCTCTGTTGTTCGGCAGCTGCTATCAGCGCGCACGAGCTGTTTGTTCGAATTGCTATTGGCCGGTGATAACGATATGCTAGCAGTGTAATCGATAGTTGCAATGCTTTTAGTAGTGGGAAGTCATCTGGAGTCTACCCGATAACTTTTTGCTCCCAAGCAAATTCCTGGAGTCTTTGAATATCTCAGCAACTAGGGTGAATCTGGAGAAATGATGTAGTGGTTCAATTCAGAAAATTGTGTTCTATAGACCAGTGTCAATAACCCCAACTAAGCGATGTGAGTAGGCACACTCCCTTTAATCAGTGCAGATCCAATAACATGTTATTTTAGCGCATTATTGATGGCCCAAGCACAATTTTATCAGTGACTGCCACAAGCAGGAGTGGTAAAGTGGTGTGCAAAAATCATTACTATGTCATTCCTGTGAAAATTTACTAAGCGATCATGTCCTTAGAAACACTGATTGTCAAAACCACTTCAGATGTATTATTCACTTAAAGGGAAATAAAGACCTTTTTTTCCACAAAAAATGGAGTTA
Source organism: Chirona hameri (assembly GCA_036785665.1). Classification (NCBI taxonomy): domain Eukaryota; kingdom Metazoa; phylum Arthropoda; class Thecostraca; order Balanomorpha; family Balanidae; genus Chirona; species Chirona hameri. The sequence continues at coordinate 41,515 of JAXIVJ010002073.1, forward strand.
GCACTTGAAATCGCCAGACGAGATCAAAATATATTGTAAATTCATCACATTTTGCATGAAAACTTTCCTACCGAAAGATATTTCAAGTTAAAGTTGATCAGCGTTCCACACTTTTAACGACCGGTACTTGCAAGTACTTTTGGTCCTCATCAAACTGCGGGCTTTTCCCGTATTGTTTTTTTTTTTAAACGCAATGGAGTGGGAAATATATTGTGCGTTCTGGTTGTTGTGATTATATGCCCGGCTATCTTCTAAAACTAACAGCGATTGGAAAAAGTGGCAATAAAATCGGAAGCTTATCGTTGCACATCAACGGCGGCATAGTTAGTGGTTGCGACCCTCAATTTTTGAAAATGGATTCATTTGTTTTCATCATTAGGAGTATTGTATAATTTGTCTGTGGCTGTATATAACACTATGCTTTATATTATCATGCAAAAATCATAATTTTCCCCCCCCAAAAAAACAAACAATAACACAAAACTGGCAATTAAATCGGAAGCTCATCGATGCACATCGACGGCGACATATTTAGCGTCGGCGATTTGTTTACAAAGTCATTGTCATGCTTCTCGGCGCACTTAACCATTGTGGCGAGTTGTTCCTGATTAGTATACCCAAGTCCCATAGCAGGCTTTGTTAATGACGACACTGGTGCCATTCTTGTGTAGCATTGCACAATATATCTGATTTTGAGTTGAAAGCTAATTAAAGACTTATTCAAATTATTGTTTTTAAGTTTGAATTTTCTTGTTAATCATTATTAAAGGTATTTTATCACTGTATTTCATAGTAGTTGACACTTCAGAAACTTGTGACGTAATAATATTGTATCCAATATGCATTTCCCTCACCTTTTGCTATTGTGGCGCAGTGCCGAGTGCTTTGCGAATACTAGCTTGCCTGGGGTTCAATTCATTCCGCCCTTATTTTATTCGAGTTGGTATAGTTTGCATGTTGTTGTTATTCATGACTTATACTGATAGTCAGTCATGCATCACGGATGCTTCACGGATTGCTTCACGAATCAGAGCGCTGCTCGAACGCACGCTAGTAGCGCTAGTAGCGCTTTGTTCTCCATGACAACCAGGCGTGAGCCAATGAAAAGCTAGAACGTATTCTCTTTCTGGCTTTTGATTGGCTGACGCCTGGTTGCCATGGAGAACGAAAGCGCTACTAGCGCTACTAGCGTGTGTCCGAGCAGCGCTCAGTTTGATCGGAAACGTCACAGAGCCTCCAAAAATGCCGCACTCGATGTAAACAATGGTAGGGAAGGACGAATTTGTCAATGACCTTCATGAAGTACACAAGGTACTTGTTTTGTATTTTTTCCAAACTTACAACTTTGAATTTTGGAATAATTTTATTTAATTTTTAAATGTAAATAAAATAATTTTAAAACCATAACGGTAGCCTAAGAAATTGTTGCTAACAAAATCAAAAGGTCATTATTTCCCTTTAATCATCATATTCATCACGTCAGTATGTATGTACATTTACTCTTTTTTTAATTAGCAGTTGCGTTTCAGCTTTCGATTGCCAATAATTTACATTTACATTAAAACAAATCCGGACGATAGATTCGCCGGGGCCGGGGTACTAGTGCATTTTCAATGGAGTCTGGTATCTATTGTCAATGGTGTCTACTGCCCATCGTCAGGACGATGGATTGCACTGTTGTGGGACCCCCCCCCCCCCCTCTAACTCGAAAACTAAAAAGTCCAGAAAGACGCGGAAAAAAAACGTGAAAAAGCTCTCGACAAGCACATTCGAAGTTACTGCAGATATGTTTTCCTCAAGTCAAAATTGAGGTCAGATCAAAGTTATGAAAGGTCAGATTTTCAAGTTTTAAGACTTCGCTCCAGAAACCCCCAGATATCACAGGAACTATGATAGCAGGAAAAAACGGAAAAAACAACAATGGAAAGTTCTTGAAAAATGCAATCGCTGAGGCGTCCTCAGATTTGAGCTCAGTCCTCAGATTTGAGCTCCGTTTTTTCTATTTTAGGGGTTAAAAACCCATGTTGTTTTTTGTTTTCTACCCACTCTGTTTTCTACCATTCTTCAAATATTTATCGTTTTTCTACCAACATGACGTCATCAAAACATGATTATCTCCCAAACTACTTAGATATTTCAATTACCTTTTTACAGCATTCGTATAATTGTTGTAAACTCAGCTACCGAAAATGTCAGCAAGATGCGCTGCATGTGTAAAAAGTTATTCAAGAAAAACCTCAGGGGGCTGTCAGCCTCCCCCCCCCCCCCCCCCCCCGTAGGGCGAGGGTTAACCCGCGAGTTACTGGGGTATATTTCATAACGCGACTTACAGGGGGGGGGGGGCTATTTTTTTGCTCTGATCTCCGGAACTACTGGACCGAATGTAAAAATTCAAACGGCATTCCATAGCCCTGGGAAATTTATCGAGGGAAACATAATATTGTTGACCTCGGGGTCACCGATGACGTCACAGATCAGGTCAAGTACAAAATGTTTGACCGTGTCAAAAGGTCTCGATGGATAGAATTGTCGCGCAAAATTGCGATATTAAACGCATAAGCAGTCGATAAATAGGTATGATTCGTTTGTCTGACACTTCTAAGTACCTTTCTAAGCTGTTTATTACCTTGGGTCAGGTCAAGGTCATCCGAGGTCACTAGTTCAAACTGCAGATTACGGTCATTAGGCGTTGTAACACATGTTTATGTTTTTTTTGTTGTTGTCCAGAACGCGAAAAATGACCTTAGAACATTGTTTGTTCCATATAAATAGAAGTAAAAAGCAAAAAATGGAAATGCGTTTTTTATGCATAGTAATGCTTGAGAAGTGGTCGATTTTTGTTTTGTTTTCGCTAAGGATATTATGTAAAGCCAAATGGTCATTTAAACGGGTGTAAATTAGTTTTTCAGAAGCTTAGAAATGACAGGAAGCAGGCTAATCGGTCTGCAATTATTGAATTGTTGCTTATCACCTGCTTTATAAATCGGCTTCACAACAGCCTTCTTTAACAAATTTGGAAATGTGTTCTGTTTTAAACAAAGATTCATAAAATGAACAACCTCACCTATAATTGCCATGAACATCGCTTTAAATATTCGTGTATTTATATTATCATGAACACCACCTACTATCCGCATATCGTTCACAACTTTCTTAACCTCTTCTTCATCTGTATCTGTGGAGGTATCAAGGGTGTTCCCTACAAAGTTAGGAATGCAATTTAGCGGGTTACTATTTGTATGACCTGTGCTATTTTTAATTCTTTACCGATACTTGTAAAGAAGGCGTTAAAACTTTCAGCGATTTCTTCAGCACCTCGAACTAAACCATTATTCGTTTTGAATGCTTCCGGCATTTTTTCACTTTGGGGTGAGCCTTTAGAAAGTTCATTAAGAATTTCCCATGTTTTTTGGGGGGTTGGCATTTTTAAGTTCATTGTGTATATACTATCTTTTGGATTCCCTAATAATTCTGACAAGAACATTACGGTACCTGCGATATTGTAGAATGTTGACACGAGTCACGCAGTTATTTTTCAAAATAAATAATTCATTTTTCCTATTAATTGATGCAAGTATCCCAGGGGTAATCCAAGATTTAATTGGCGTGTTTTTCGGGAAGGTTCATAGGTAAAGCTATATCTATTAATTCCTGAAGAGTAGGCCTGGGTTATTCTCTCACATGCAACATTTGGGTCTGTTACATGAGAAAAGTCATGTAGTTCAGCTTGAAGGTGTAATTGTAAATCCTCTATTTTTTTGTAATTAAAGGATGTGATCTTAACTCCATGCCTAATCACCTTAGACTTTTCTATATTGAATGATAAGTATATTGGGAAATGGTCAGATAGATCATCATACACTATTCCTGAACTGTCTGCATGTGTTATATTGTTGCAATATATATTATCTAGCAGGGATAGTCTATTATCACTCTGCCTAGTAGGCAAAGGTATTAAAGGAAGAAATCCATATGATGAGAACATGTTAAAAAAGCATCAACATTAGCATCACCATCAATGTTGAACAAATCAAAGTTAAAATCGCCAGCAATGATGACAGAGGTTGCTGACTCAGAAACTGTGTCCAAGATATGTGACATGGGTTCGATAAACAAAGTTGGACACGTGTTTGGGGGTCTGTATATTTGCCCGAGTATTGCCTTTGAGCAAGGTAGATTGCATTGTACAAATACAGACTCTGTGCCAACCGGACTATTCAAAGGTAGGCGAGTACAGGATGTTACACAATCGTTACGTATGTATACAGCTACACCACCACCTGTTCGTTCCGTGCGATTTTAAAAAAAATGCAGTATACCCTTCCATATTTCGAAATTTTTGCAACGCCATCTTTCAACCATGTCTCAGAAATACATACAATGTCCCATTGTATACCAGAATGGTGCAAGAAGGTAATAACTGCTTCAAATTGATCACTATTTAATATAGATCTAACATTAAGATGCAAAATGGACAATTTTCCCGTGTCAGGCTTACAAGGGGAAGTTCCTGTGGTTGTGAGAGTGTAATATTTACATTCCATCCTAAGGCTCTCAAATTTCTGATGCACATGTGAATCCAAATATGTGTCTACATCACGAAATGGATGAAATATCTTATCATATAAACGGTACAGTTCATTACGACTAAGTGTGTTCAATGGCATGCAAAATAAGTTATACGCAGAAGGTGTAAATGAAAGGAAGAAAAGTTGGTCTAACTCAAAGCTGAGTTGGTGTTTGGAATGAGTTTATAATCTCACTTTAATCACCGCTGTAGTGCACCCAAGGAATGCACACAGCATAAAACACACATACATAACAATACATCAGTTACACATAGGGTCACTGCTGCGTCCTCTTTAGGACATAGGGTCATGTCTGGTCTGCTACTATCCTGGCTTGTGATGGGTGGGTCACATACCTGAGGTAAGTAATTATCCTATCGTATTATGCATTATGTATGTATTATGTATGTACCATATTGTGTGCATTATGTATTATGCATCATGCATTATGCATTGTGCATTATATATTTTGTATTATATGCCCCTGAAGTATCACATACCCATCAAAGTTTCACGTTGATAGGGCTATTTTTTTTAAAGCTATTACGAAAATGTATCAGAGGGCGTTACCCCCCCCCCCCCCCCCCCCGTCAATGGCGGGCTAATGTTCAATTCGGCTGGAGTTGGGGGGAAACTTGTCCCTCCTGCCCCCTCCCAGCCTCCGCCACTACTATATACCACCAATTACCGAAACCCCTCACTGGCTCACTCAAATCTTAAAAACAATGGGATCACAAATCATGATGACAAAAGCGAATCCAGGATTCATTCGACCAAGGCTTTTGTTCTGGCTCAACTCATTGCTATTGTATTTATGTATATTTTTGTCAATGCCCTGTCCCCCATACACTGCTGACGCCTGACGCCGCATGGTTAATGTAACCCACTACGCCCGGGGGCAGGGGGCATTTTCCCTCCAATTTGAGCAAAATGGGCCTTTGTCCCCTCCCCCGAGATGCCAGATGGGCAGCTTTTTGAGGCATCAGGCATCTGAGCCGATGATGGTCCTTTTCTGGTCTAAAGATGGGTGCTTTCAAGACCTCTGTGCTCTGATTACAGTGGCGTACGCAGGATTCCATTGGGGGGGGGGGGGGGTGTCAGAGCCCTAAAAGCGGGCCCCCTTGTGAGCGGGCCCCCACCCGTTTTTAGAAAACTTCGCGGATTTCGGTCACTTGTTTTTGAGCGGGCCCCCTACAGCATGGGACCTGAGACATTCTAATTTGCTGTCAATGTCGTGTAAGGTGACTGCGTGTGCTACTGATGTGCGAATTTTAGGTGCGTGTGCTACTGATGTGCGGTACAACTGTCGAGGGTAAATTTGACGAAATGAGGTAAATGACAACAACAAAAATTATATTTTACAGGTTAGGCAGGTTAGGCCGGTAAATGACAACAACAACAATTCTATTTTACAGGTTAGGCAGGTTAGGCAGTCCGATCCCCGGTAGTTATGTCATCATCATCATCGGTGGGGTTTTAGTGCGCCTCGACTACGTCATTCGCGCCCACCATCATGTTGCCACAAGTTGCCATAAACCATTTCCTGAAGCAACAATGGATAATGTAAACAATACGTATCAATATCAAATACGCCCGTATCAAGAATTTGCAAGGATCGGGCCCTGTTGTGACCGGGCCTTCGTTTTGACCGGGCCCTATATCACGTCTTTCCCAGCACCGGCCCCCTGCCTCGATCGGGCCTGACCAAGACCGGCCCCTACCAGAAACGGGCCCGCATCAAGAATATGCAAGGACCGGGCCCTGTTGTGACCGGGCCAATATCACGCCTTTGTCAGCACCGGGCCCCTGCCTCGATCGGGCCTGACCAAGACCAGGCCCCTGCCAAAAACGGGCCCGTATCAAGAATATGCGAGGACCGGGCCCTGTTGTGACCGGGCCCCATCATCCCATGCCACGCCTTTGCCAGCACCGGGCCCCTACCTCGATCGGGCCTGACCAAGACCGGGCCCCTACTAGAAACGGGCCCCTCAGAAATTTCGGGGGGTGGGGGGTCAGCTGACCCCTTTGACCCCCCTGCGTGCGCCACTGTCTGATTATCCTTTTCCAGACCTGAGATGGGCCCTTTCCGGGCCTAAATTGGACTATTCCCAAACTCAAGACAGGTGTGGGGGGGGGGGGGGGGGGGGGGGGGGCTTTCTACGACTTTGATGGGCCCTTTCCAGATCTGAGATGGGCCCTTTCTGGTCTGCATGTGAGCCATCATTGATCATGCCAGGTCTGTTCGAGGGTAAGATGAGCCCTAACCAGCCATGGGGCCTTTCTGGGCCGAATTTACCGAAACGGTCCTTCTCCAGCTCAAAGATGGGCCCTTCCCAGTAGATGGGCCCTTCCCAGTCCTCTCCAGACATTTTTTTCTTTCTTTCAAGGCCAAATTATACGGGCCTTCTCTGGACCTGAGATGGGCCCTTACCTGGCATAAGAGCAGACATGGGTCTTTTCCGGAACTGAGATGTCTCACTTTCAAAGCCTCAAATGGACCTTCTCCAGACCTGAGACGGGCCCTTTCTCAGTTTACGATGGGCCCTTTCAAAACCTGAGATGGGCCCATTCTGAGCTTAAGACGGGCGCATTCACAGCCTAAGATGGGGCCTTTCCAGACCTGAGATGGGCCCCTCTGAGCCACGACGGGGGGGGGGGGCTTTAGCCCCCCTCCCCCCATAGCCCCCTGGCTGCGCCCCTGGTTCATACAGCCCTGATATACCGTGTCTTGATTTCAACCTGTGGTCTAGTATCTCCACCAAGGTCTATAAAGTTCAACCAACCACGATCGTGCAGCTAAAGCAGGTCGTGGAGGACATAGTCAGAAACCTGGACGCAGAGAGTCTTCGAAAGGTTGTCCGACATACGCGTAGGCGGGCGGAGCTGTGTGTGGCTCAGAGGGGGGTCATTTTGAGCACCTACTGTGATGTGCATACCAAAGCAAATAAGTGTAATGTTATGAATATGAAATGTCCAAACAATTTCAACCATACCGTGTTTTTTTATAATCAATACACCTAATTTAATTTGGATGAATCGAGTTCATTTTTGTATCATTCATTTACGATCACCCTGTACATACATCCATACATACGAACGTTCTCATTTTTAATAAGAAGAACTAGATGGCCTGCATTGCGCGATACGCAATCCCGTATTGTTCCCTGTATCCCGTTCAATGTCGCGTATCCCATATCCCATATCCCATATCCAATATCTCGTATCCCGTATCCCGTATCCCGTATCCCGTATCCCGTATCCCGTATCCCGTATCCCGTATCCCGTATCCCGTATCCCGTATCCCGTATCCCATATCCCGTATCCCGTTTCCCGTTTCCCGTTCCCCGTTCCCCGTTCCCCGTTCCCTGTTCCCCGTTTCCCGTTCCCCGTTCCTGTTTCCCGTTCCCGTTCCCGTATCCCGTTGCCGTATCCCGTTGCCGTATCCCGTTCCCGTATCACATTCACATATATCGCTCCCTTATCTGGAAGAAGGAAAAATGCCCGTATCCCGGATCATGTTCCACTATCCCGGTCCATTAGAACTGACGCATCTTTTCTTGAAACCAGGTTTTGTGTCTCTGTTCTATCTCCCTGTAATTTCACATACCTATCTATAACTGATGTCCGGTTTTCATAACCATTTCAGCTCCCATAGATGAAAACTGTATTTTTGCTGATCGTTGTATACGCAATGCACGTGCCTCACTGATGCCAAGTGCGTTTTTCGAATCTCAAATATCGGAGCTCCTCACTTGAAACGCTCGGAATTGCCAGCCAGCCGAGAGCTCGTGCCAGCTCTGACGGCAGCGGCCGCAGCCCGAAAAGCGTAAAGATGCGCCCCTCACGAGCGCAACAGACGTCGAACGTGTTCCAAATTTTAACACAGACAATGGTTGCACGGGTCTGATTTGGTCAGGGGCGGCGGATAGGGGGGGGGGGGGGCAAACATATTATTTTGCCCCCCATACATTTGTAAGAGGTGCCCTCCAAGATCGAGGTGACTCGGAAACAAATTTCACTCCGCTTTCAAACAAAGTGCAAGTAAAGTAGTAGTAAAACATCGAAACTCAAGGTCTGAGGGGGCCCTCTGGCCACCTGAAGGGGCACTCTGGCAGCCTGAGGGGGCACTCTGGCAGCCTGAGGGAGCACTCTGGCCGCCTGAGGGGGCATTCTGACCGCCTGAGGAGGCATTCTGACCGCCTGAGGGGGCACTCTGGCTGCCTGAGGGAGCACTCTGGCCGCCTGAGGGAGCACTCTGGCCGCCTGAGGGGACACTGGCAGCCTGAAGGGGCACTCTGGCCGCCTGAGGGAGCACTCTGGCCGCCTGAGGGGCATTCTGTCCGCCTGAGGGGGCACTCTGGCCGCCTGAGGGGGCACTCTGGCCGCTTGCTGGGGCACTCTGACCGCCTGAGGGGGCATTCTGGCCGCCTTAGGGGACACTGACCGCCTGAGGGGACACTTTGGCCGCCTGAGGGGACACTGGCAGCCTGAGGGGGCACTCTGGCTGCCTGAGGGAGCACTCTGGCCGCCCAAGGGGGCACTGGCCGTTTGAAGGGGCACTCTGGCCGTTTGAAGGGGCACTCTGGCCGCCTTCTGGGCACTCTGGGCGCCTGTTGGGGCACTCTGACCGCCTGAGGGGGCACTCTGACCGCCTGATGGGGCACTCTGGCCGCCTGAGGGGGCACTGGTCGCCTGGGGGGGGGGGGGGCACTCTGGCCGCCTGAGGGGGCACTCTGACCGACTGAGGGGGCACTCTGGCCGCTTGAGGGGGCACACTGGCCACCTGAGGGAGCACTCTGGCCGCCTGAGGAGGCACACTGGCCGTCTGAGGGGGCACTGGCCGCTTGCTGGGGAATTCTGACCGCCTGAGGGGACACTCTGGCCGCCTGAGAGAACACTCTGGCCGCCTGAGGGGCACTCTGGCCGCATGAGGGGGAACTTTGGCCGTCGGAGGGGGCACTCTGAGGGGGCACTCTGGCCGCATGAGGGGCACTCTGGCCGCCCGAGGGGGAACTTTGGCCGCCTGCGGGCGCAATTTGGCCGCCTGAGGGGCACTCTGGCCGCCTGAGGGGGAACTTTGGCCGTCGCAGGGGCACTCTGAGGGGGAACTCTGACTGCATGAGGGGACACTGGCCGCCTGCGGGCGCACTCTGGCCGCCTCAGGGGCACTCTGGCCTGGCCGCCTGAGGGGGAACTTTGGCCGTCGGAGGGGGCACTGAGGGGGCACTCTGACCGCCTGAGGGGCACTCTGGCCGCCTGAGGGGGCACTCTGACCGCCTGAGGGGCACTGACCGCCTGAGGGGGCACTCCGGCTGAGGGGGCATTCTGACCGCCTGAGGGGGCACACTGGTCACCTGAGGGAGCACTCTGGCCGCCTGAGGAGGCACACTGGCCGTCTGAGGGGGCATTTTGGCCGCTTGCTGGGGCATTCTGACCGCCTTAGGGGACACAGGCCGCCTGAGAGAACACTCTGGCCGCATGAGGGGCACTTTGGCCGCATGAGGGGCACTCTGGCCGCCTCAGGGGCACTCTGACCGCCTGCGGGGGCACTTTGGCCGCCTGCGGGCGCACTTTGGCCGCCTGCGGGCGCACTCTGGCCGCCTGAGGGGGAACTTTGGCCGTCGGAGGGAGCACTCTGAGGGGGGCACTCTGACCGACTGAGGGGGCACTCTGGCCGCCTGAGGCCGCCCTGAGGGAGTCGGAATCCGCTTCCATAGGCGGTGGAACAGGGGACGGGCAGGAGCGGATCCAGGGTGAAAGGGTCATGCCCTCCCCCAAGTTCCTAAAACTATGATTTGGCCCCCTAAATGGTTAGACGTACAGTTGTAAAAAAAAATCCTTTGCCGCAGTCAAAATCCAGCTACCCACAGTTAAAAACTTGCAAATTTCGTGCCGCTTGACACAAAATTTGGAAAATGGGAAAATGAATTCCTTAAGTGTCTGGCAGAGGCTCTCCTTGGCGATACCCAATTGCTAGCCCCATGGCCCATTCCCTTCATACAATATTAACTTTCAAGCGGGCTACATGTTTAGCTAGTCTGCCGAGTTCCGAAAAAAGGCGACGCCAACGCCAAAACGCGGACATCGGCACCCGGAAGCTGATCCAGCGGTGCCCAACTTGCTGGACTGAAGAGCTAATAGTGGGACCAGGCCAGGACCATCTCCACATGCCATCTCGCCTCAGGCTCCTCCAGATCCACAAGGACCATTTGTGCGCGGAAAAGTCGTTCTGGCTTTTGCTGCTTTCAAACTATTTGCACTGTTGCCAGTTGTTTGTTACAGTTTGGTACATACGTATACAGTTACTAAATTATCATATGTACTATTGAGCGCTGACTACCACCGGTCATCGTATTCGTGATTGATTATCCGAGGACTATGTATATGAAAAACTACCTTAATTTCAATATTTTTCATTATACCGAGATGTGCAACCAGGAATAGGGGTTACCTGAGGCTTGGCTCCACTCACGGTCTGGTTCCAATATTAAAATTTCGTTTTCCACGACCTAAATTTAAAATTGTCACGCTTCGCGGCGTAACATCGGTGCCCATCGTCATAACGAAGCCATCGTCATCGTCTTCGGTTGGTTGTAACGGTGAATTGAATGAATAACATTTTTAGCTTCTTAACCTCTACGAGGCCCATCGCCCATATTTCTGGGTTGTATCAGGCAAACCCGTACAATTTCGCGCCGCTTGGCGGCGCTAAATAACAAGTATCTACTATAACATAAAACCACATTAAACATTGCTGCAAAGGCTTAAATACACGCATACAAATGGGGGTACATTTTTTCCCCGTCATTTCAGCCGACCCTCACTCAAACATTATCGGCAACGCCCCTGCCTACCCCCCCCCCCCCCCTCCCCTCCTGTCAACAACTTTCTCGCTGACGACTGACGGCCTGCTATAACAACTTCTTGGAAATACGCCACTGGATTTGCTCCCCCCCCCCCCCCCCCAAAAAGGGCATCCGCCGGGGCACTGGGCAACGGGCACCCTTGAATACAGGAGGGGGAGGCGGGCCACCAATGCCCTGGTGCCCCATCAAATTGCTGAAAACGCACTTATTTTATGCGAAATGGTGTAAAATTTAGAAAGAAAAAAACGCGCATATTACATACGTGCGTCCTGATAAATCCTCGATGTCAGGATGTTTGTTGACTATTGTTTTTTTTGTCGCGAACGAAACCATAGTGTCCGCCGTTTGATTTTTTTTTTATGATGTGGTTCATGGTTGGAAATCTATGTAACGTATTTGAAACTGGTAAGCAACTGCACCCAAGCTGTTATAGTTCTGCAAAGAAGTCGAAAAATATAACATTATGGGGCCACTGCGGCGAAATTCCTTCTATCTTTCCGGTGGAATAATCTCATTGAGAGGCAGATTGGTGCCCTTGGGCTGAATTGCATTTAGGAAAGAATGAAATGAAAATAATCAAATTTGTGAGGCCCTAGTTATCCAGACTAAAAAATAAAGAAAAAAAAATCCCCGCCGCGTATGGCGGCCCCATGGGGGGGCATGGGGCCATGACCCCACCTTTGGCCTTAAATGGGGGGGGGGGGCAACATGTCTTTTGACCCCACCTTATGCTCCAGACATATTTCCTCGTTTTGACCCTGCATCCTGGTTCCAATAGCAAACATGAGTTCTCCAGTCCGCTCAAAACCTCAAATTTTGACACCGCTTCGCGGCGCAATAATAGTTGTGTGGGTGTCCATTTTGCGTAAATACCATTGGTAGTTAAGTTTAAGGGCAGCTTTTGTGACAAATTGTCTTCAAGCTCCCTTACTACGCAAAATCCTGCTTATTTTTTAGTAAAATAACATTTTTGAAGTCCGCACGAGACACAAAGCAATATGATACACTGCTATCGCATGCATCAGATTTACTGCTCATAAAAAACGGCTACCCCCACCCCCACCCCCACCCCCTGCAGTCACGAACATTGACTACCCTCTGGGTCAAGTTCCCCCCACCAGTCCATAAATTTGTAAGAGGCCCTCCAAGAAGTTGGTTCGATTTGTTTTGTATTGTTGACCGAAACAATGACCCAGGGCCCCGATGTGTCCCCAGGCTCCAGCCTGAGAGACCTTCTAAGGCCGACAGAAGGCCTTCAGTCGGCCTGAGGAGACCCTCGGTAGGCCTGAGGGGCCCTCAGAAGGCCTGAGACTTCAACAGGTGCCTGTCCGACGTTGTTTGCGACCATTAAAGGGGCCATGCAGAATATAGTGTCCTAAATCTGAGGAGATACCATTTCGCGGAGAGAGAAAAAAATGGGGGGGGGGCCTTTGGCCGTGGAAGGGGGCACTTTGGTCGAGGCCCCCCTGTGTTTCTTTGCCGCCGCCGCCATACGAAAATACGATCCGCCGCCACTGGATTTAGTGTGAAAAAAATCGTCAAGCTTCGTCGTTGCCGAGAAGCAGCCAGCCAAAGGGAACGGACGTCACATCTATACATACATCCATCCGAACGTTCTGATTTTAAGAAGAATAAGAATAAATATTGCACGGCAGATGCGGTTTCAGGGACTTGAAAAGGGGAGGTTTACAGGAAGTTATTTTGCATATATTTTGCCTCCCTTTTTCGGTAACTTGGCACCGCCTATGGATGCACATATGCTTTATAACTGTTGTGTCCGATGTCACAATAGCGCACCATTTCATTAAAGGGACACTCCCACCGTCCCAAAAGTTGTAAAATGTACGCCACTTGTGGTGCAAAATATGAAGTAATTGCTGCCGAACACGATTATGACATTTGTTTCTCGCGAACAGTGCTCAATTTAATAAAAACTTCAGTTTAATATTTGGGTTGATGACGTCATATTGAGCTCTAAAGAGCTATACAGAAATCCTTTACGCTGCCAAAGTATGGCACAATTATTTCGAGACAATTCTGGCGCTTTGAATACAAAACAAACCAATTACCAAACCATTTGAAACACGCAAATATCTCCAAGTCTATCCTTAAAACAAGTCGACTATCATCTCCATTTGGTAAAGAGAGGTTACGTCATCGGCTTTAGACCCCTATTCAAATACACGTGGGGTTTATTCGTTACAATTGTCAAGACCAAGCTCGAATTTCTTTTTGATTAAACAGTGGTTGTTTTAACTGCTACCCTACTTAATTTCAATGTAAATCCAACAACATGGCTATCTCAACTCAAAACTAATGTTAAGGTGGGAGTGTCCCTTTAATCGAAAAAATAAGAAAGAAACTGTTTAATAAGGCATTTATTTTACCCCCAAATTTAGTGACCTGAAAACGCCTATGATTTTTGCATTTTCAAAAGTCACCATCATATATCAATCCCCAATTAAATCTATCGATCCCCATTAGTTGCGTTGAAATCGGTTGATAAACATGACAGCTGTGTTGGATCACAAATACCTCTAATATTTGTAGTTTTGCCCCCGTGTTACCCCCCCCCCCCCCTATCAAAAATTTCCGAATTTTTATATTTTTTTAGAAATGTAGATCGTATTGAGGGACATCAAACGCCGTTTGATTTTTGGAAATCGGACGGGTAGATCTCGAGATCTCCTGGAGGGGCGGAATCCACCCCCCCCCCCCCCTCCTGCTACTAATAGGCGTAGCCAGGAGCCTGCCACTAATAGGGTTAAGGTGGTAAATTTTATGCCATGATATTCTTTGTTTCTTCCTCTCTCTCTCTCTCTCTCTCTCTCTCTCTCTCTCTCTCTCTCTAATGATATATACAGGGTGTCCGGAAAAAAACATACTTTGGATTTTAGCTCGTGCTTCAATATGCACGTGCCAATTTTTTTGAAACTTGTCATGATTATAGCTGGGAACGTGGCAAAACCGATGAACACAGAAATAAGTTCTTTGAGATGTTTTTTAATATTGAAAAAGCCTTTTGTGTGGAAGACTACATTCCAGGGTGTGTCCCATGGTGTCCGGAAAAAAGCTACTGCGATTTTCCGCAATAATTTCGGTTATAAACAAACAATATTACAATTTCGCGTATCGTTATATTCACCAGTTCATGGCAAAGCAGATAAGCCATGACATTTGTACAGACCCTGCCTCCGTCAGCCTCAAGGCGGAGGTGGCGTGGGCACCCTATTCCCCGGACCTCAGTCCATGGGATTTCTTTATGTGGGGAGACCGTGTTTACAAAGGTGAAGGACCGTGTTTACGACGAAAAGCCCAGAACAACAGAAGACCTGAAGCGCGCCATCATCGCAGAAGTCGGCCGCATGCCCTCAGCGATGATCGACAAAGCTGTCGACCATCTGCAGACTGTGCGACTGCCTCAGCTGATCCGCCGGAAGGGGGCGCACATCGAGCATCTTCTGTAGGAGGCTGCACTGTGAGCTGTGACTGACAGAGGGAGTCTCTGTACAAATGTCATGCAGTATCTGTTTTGCCATGAACTGGTGAATATAACGATATTCGATTTTTGAAAAAAATATTGTTTGTTTATAGCCGAAATTGTTACGGAAAATCACACTATCTTTTTTCCGGACACCCTGGAACACATCCTGGAATGTAGGCTTCCACACAAAACGCCTTTTCAATATTAAAAGCATCTCAAAGGACTTGTTTCTGTGTTCATCGGTTTTGCCACGTTCCAAGGTATAATCATGCAAAGTTTCAAAAAAATTGGCACGTGCATATTGAAGCACGAGCTAAAATCCAGAGTATGTTTTTTTCCGGACACCCTGTAGTTTTGCCCTGATATGTATTTGTATCTTTGAGATATAATGGCAAACGTAGTTGGTTGTTTGACCTTGACCTGCATTATCGTTGACCTGTATCTTGTGACCCGGTAACCTGACGACTGTACAAATTCAAAAATAGAAATCAGCGCCCAGAATAACCCCCATACACCATTTTACAGCGAAATCTGAGAGGGTGTGGTTACCATGTTGGTGATCTGTCCTGGAATTGCCCAAATATAAATATACGGTAATTCGGTTTATGCCTTTCACATTGCAAAGATTTTGCGAATCCTCTCTTGCATATGCGATATGCATAATATTTAGTTTTCCTTATTTTCTAATGATATATTACTGCAGCCACGTAATATTAATACACTAGCAAACAACTCATTCACTAAAGATAAATGTTGTCCATTTGAGACCTCACAGTAACCATCTGTTCCCCAGGTGGAGGCATGCTTCACTGTGTCCACTGCGACTATGCGTGTCTGGGACAGGATCGTCTGGACAATCACGTAAAGTGGCGTCACGGCCACATCGGCAGGGACGGCAGGTACAAGTGTGAGTGGTGCGAGTACTCCATAGACCATATTACTCACATGAGAAAACATCGCCTCACACACACGGGAGAGCGGCCGCACCGCTGTGATGACTGCGGTAAGGCGTTTACTCAGCGGGGCAATCTGACGCGTCACCGCCGTATACACAGCGGTCAAAGGCCGTACGAATGTGACGTCTGCGGCAAGACGTTCAAAAACAGCGATCAACTGGTGAGACACGAACGTATCCACACCGGGGAGATGGTCCGCCAGTGTGAGCAGTGTGGCGCCACGTTTAACGCGACGTCAAATTACATCACACATATGAAGTCTCACAATGGCGTGAAGGCGTACCAGTGCCACGTGTGCTCGGACCGGTTCGTTACACTGGCAGAACTCACCAGACACATGCGGACTCACACGGGGGAGCGGCCGTACGGCTGCTCATTCTGTCCGGCCCGGTTCTCGGATCGGTCGGCCATGAAGAGGCACGTGATCAGCCAACACACTCACGACTAAAAACGCAGGTGTGACCGGTGTGGCAAAGGGTTTGTTAGGCTCAGGGAACTGCGGAAGCATGTAGACAAGTGCTTGGCTGTCAACTGATGTACACAATGGCGTGATGCAGATTAGCCTATTGAAACACCGACGGTATTAATTATTGCCTGCTGTAACATGACTTTAATGTAACGTGTATTGTATACGTCCAACTGTTTGGTCACCAGCTCGCTCCAATAGCTGTTCATACTCTGTGACCGATGTGTATTGATATATTATTGTGACGTCTGGCTATACAATCAACGTAGCCCCGTATCTGCAATGTATATGCGTGATTAGAATGAACTTCGATGAATTGCTGTTGGCGTTTTAAAATACATGTTCAGCTGGTGAACGCATAATTATATGTTGCACCGGCAATATCACATTACGAATATTGATATACAGATTGCCAAGGTACAATACTGACACATAAACCGGGTGGGCGGACTGAGTAAGGATGGGTAGGTGTGTCATTACCTTCATCAAAGCACAACATACATAGGCGCACCATTGCTGTGTCTCGGTATGGATCCGTGTATGGTTTCAGCCAGGTGTACCAGATCCAGTACTGGTCAGGTGGCTGATGGCCATATGTTGTGCTGTCAGACCAGGTTGTAGAAGCTAGGAAAAAGGCGCTTAGAATGCTAGGGGTCATTAACGTAAATGTTTCCTACAAGAGTGAAAAGGTAATAACAAAACTGTATTGTGCATACGTTAGACCACAATTGGAGTATTGTGTACAAGCCTGGTCTCCAACATATGAGAAAGATTGCTGGTTGTTAGAAAGAGTTCAAAAAGGGCAACAAAAAATGTGAATTGTCTTGGTAGTTTACCTTATGAAGATAGATTAAAGAAATTGGGTATGTTTTCACTTAGATACAGAAGGCTAATGGGCGGTGCCCATATGGACCAACAGAGATGGGAACGTTGGAAAACGGGAGAAAGCGGCGGTCTGGTGACTTTTGCGGAAGGATTGAACATCGCTAGATTTGGCAACACCGTCAACATTCAAATTTCGATCTGGCAACATGGGGCGATATCGTCAAGGGATCGTACGAAAACTCCGCTTTCGACAAATGCGGCGCGGTTGGAACTGGAAGAGTATATCGATAAGGATAGGCTATCGGGACATATTTCCTTTTTTCGTCATCTTTGGTGGCCCAAAATAAGCAAAAAGGAAGCTTTTGGTGGCTCAAAATGAACAAAAAGGAAGCTTTGGTCTCTTTTTGCTTTTGGAGTGTGGTGACTCGTGAGGGCGATGAAGATGGTCGAGATGGATCATGTTGCTGGTTGGGCATCGGCTGCAACGGCAGACTACCACATTCAGGCAGCCTATCACACCTGCAGAGAGGCTGGCATTGACTGTGAGGTGAGTAACCAACCTATCATTAATGAATTGATGTACAAGTTAGGGGACTCCATGAACTATGTAACACATTTTGTCAATTTTGCCCTCTGTTCGTTGTTTCCATTCATGGGTGGTCTGAAGCTATAATCAGTGATCCTGGTATAAGATACAATTTAAACAAATAACTAAATGTGGATTGCTATTAAGTGTGACAGATATTTGTGGTTCTCTTTCTATGCAGGTACCTGGCAAGTGGCCAGAGCCAGCGGGATATAGCAAGGTTCTTCCGGGTTGGACGAGCCACACCAAGCAATATCATCAAGGTCTGTGCGTTGGGATGAGCTGGCAACGAATGAGATGAAGCCGCCAACGCAGGAAGGCTGGCTGGCCATTGCCAAAGAGTTTGGGGAGAGGTGGCACTTCCACACCGCTTGGGTATGTAAACACAAATGTGTCCTGCCCAGTGCCATGTGTAACAAAGGTTGATTTTCATCCTGTTTATAAAGTCTTGGAATAGGTGTTGTAATTTTGCATTGATAGCTGTACCTGGCTGGTGGCTGAGCAGTACGCTGAGCGGTACAGTGAGCTGTACGGCGTACACTGAGCAGTATGCTGAGCTGTACGCTGAACAGTATGCTGAGCTTTACGCTGAGCTGTGCGCTGAGCTGTACAGTGAGCTGTATGCTGAGCCAACCTTGGAATTTTGGCCATTTTATGGACTTTTGGGGTAAAACAAATCATGAATCTCTTCACTTTTTGTTCTTGGAATTTAGCGTACACTGAGCGTACACTGAGAAGTACGCTGAGCGTGTACGCTGAACAGTATGCTGAGCTTTGCGCTGAGCTGTGCGCTGAGCTGTACAGTGAGCTGTATGCTGAGTCAACCTTGGAATTTTGGCCATTTTCTGGACTTTTGGGGTAAAACAAATAATGAATCTCTTCATTTTTGGTTCTTGGAATTTGCTCTTTACACTTGATCTAACCAACATTGTAGCGAAAATAAAATTAAATTTTCCTCAAGGATTTAATATCTATTACAAATCAGGATTTTTTTCTTTCCAAGTACCAATCCAGTCTGATGGTACCAGTCCAGTGGTACCAATGACCAGTCTGATGTTTATAGCGCAGGTGTAGTAACATATTTCATACTATATCTAATAGCATTGTGCTGTATCTGGTTTCAGGTGCGATAGATGGCAGGCACATCAATGTCCACCGACTCGCTGTCCTACATCGGCCCGGACGACGTGGATGTCGAGCACGACGGCCAGTTGCGAAGAGGTGCGTGACGGTTGCAGTCGGAGGCAGCTGGCGCGCTCGGGTGCCCCCCGACGGCTCGGCTCCACCAACACTGCTCTGGACGCTATGGCGCTGAGGGATCGATTCGCGGATTAGTTATCGTCACCGGAGGGGGCAGTACCCTGGCAGGATCCCGTGGTCCGTCGCGGTGAGCTGGGCATTTCAGAGTGATGTAAACAGTCGGAGTGGCCTAGCTGGCGCTGAAGCTGCTGCCGTCCGTGGTCTTCTCAAATCGGGATGGGCGCTACGCCGTTGTGACTGTGCATGACTGTGCCGCCGGCGGCGGCGCGCGGTCGAGTACAGCGGCAGCGCTGAGGTCGGCTGCTGGTTCGACAGCGCTCGGCGCCCGCGGTGCCGCCACCGGCCGTCGGTGCAGCCAGCCTGGCTCCACTGCCGCGAGCAGGCCCGTCACGTGCTGAAGCTGGTACTTGCTGCTGATGGCTAGGACTGGTTTTGCTAATTGTTCGTACCTGAGTAGATGACGTTGAGTAGCGTCGAACGTTGCATTACTGCATGAATGCGTGAAATCGTGTTATCGTTTTGAAGACTCGGAGGGCAGGAGTTTGCTCGCTAACACAATACATGCGTTGATGTTATGGACAACAGTGTTTATTGAGCGTACAAACAGGGCACAGCACAACAACGATCAATGCACTGGATTATCAGTGAACGGAAAGACTCACTAACTGGATATCTTGGCAGTAATAAGCGCGCATGAATAAGTCCTCCTGAATCTCGCACTCGCGCTGGGGCGCGTCTTGCGCCATTCATATTTGTGTGTGTACCATTTCAATTTGGAGTTCATCCTGCTCTTCATCATCTGAAAACAAGTGGGTGGGAACTGGTGTAAGGTATTGAAATGCACATTAATTGGGGGGGGGGGGGTAACAGTTTGAAAATGGCAAATTGTTGAAAAAAATGTATCATGAAGTGAAAAGTGTGACCTGTTTTAATGAAGTTGCCTTGCAATATCAATATCAGACAGTGTATTGATTCGACACTGATTGAATCAATTGGAATCGTTCAATGAAAATTCATTGAATCATCAAAAATTATTGATCCACGACCAGATCTTTTGATTCGTGAATCGTCATTGAATCAAAACCCGCGTCAAATCAAGGCTGATTGAATAAAAATATTTAACGATTCTTAACAATACAAGTACACTGGTAAATTGTGCAAATACATGCAGTCCCAGTGGCTACATTCATTTATACTAAAATACTATTTCTGTAACAATGTTTTAATGATCATATATAGGCATGTTAATATTTGTATTGATTTGACATAAATTCACATCATATATTTAAATGTTGAATCAAACGTGAATCGATTAAAATATTTGTTTTGATTCTTGGAATCGGAAGGAATCAATTCTCAAAATTGTATCTGTGAATCAAACAGTGATTGAATCATTCAAATTCCTAAATGAATCATGATTGAATCGTTCTAAAACAAAGTTGAATCAATAACCAGTCTGAATTTATATCATTAACCTATAGGTAAATGATATTAAAATAATCAAATTGAGCCTGAGCCATTGGAATAGCATCAGGGTTCTGATTCATCAGAAGCAAATGTTTGGCTTCAACCATATTCAAATTTGAATTAACCTTCAACATTCAAATCAAACTCAAATAACCAAATGTACCCACCTCGATTATGTAGAAGAAAATACCAACAGGAAACTTCACTTCCAACAGCAGGACAGATGGAACCGACAATAACGGACAAGAAAGTTCAACATTGTCCAACTTCTGCACACCTCTCCACGTTCTGCATACGCGAACAAAATGGTGTGAGAACGTCACCAAACCGCACGAAAGCGCAACCCCGAAAACGCGTCAAATCGCCGGTGCCCATATCCACCGCCAGAAGTCGTAAAGTGTCAGCTGACTGCGCTTCGGTTATCCGCCGCTCTCTCCCGTTTCCGCGCGTTTGCTCACGTTACGACATCTAGCGGTCCATATGGGCACCGCACATAAGAGGAGATCTAATTGAAGTCTTCAAATTTGTAAATGGTCAGCATTCTGGATATTTAAAGGGAATGTTTGAGTTCAATAGGGAAAATCGAGGTAGAGGTCATCAGCATAAAGTATAAACTCATGAAACAAAGTAGGACTAGGCTACGGCACTCATTTTTCAGTAGAAGGGTTGTAGGACATTGGAATATGCTACCAGGGGATGTCGCTGATGCAGTGACACTTGCTTCCTTCAAAATTAGATTAGATAAATACTTTACAGAGAAGGCATTAGTTCATAAATACTCGTCGGATTAGCCTTCTTTTATGCAGGTAGAGTAAGGTGATTTGAAGGGGCGAGACTGGTGGAGACGGGGGGGGGGGGGGGTGCAACCTCGGATGGGCCCAAGAGGCTCTTTGTTGCACTTTTCTTTTATATCTTTATGTCTTTATGTGTTCGGAGTATGCACACGAACTAGGTCAGGGACGGTCCAGACTGGCCGACAGCCGGCCTATGCAAGGGCGGATCCAGCCGGCCGTTTTTTTTTTGGGGGGGGGGGGGGCAACCCGTTTTTTTAGCGGACTTTACCTAGCCCCAATTTCGAATTTCTTCCTGGATTTGGGCCACTTTATTTTGCAACCACACGATTTCGATTTTTTTCCCCTTTTTTTAGGTTTTCGACCTTTTGGGATATCGAAAAAGGAAAGATGTCAGCTTGCAGTTTGTATTGTTCCGACATTGCCTTACACTGAGAAAAACTATGTCAATTGTCAGCTGTACCCAGGGGCGTCGCCGATAATTTTTGAGTGGGGGAGTCGGCTGAAATGACGACAAAAAAATGTACCCTATTTTGTTATGCGTGTATTTAAGCCTTTGCAACATTTCTAATGTGGATTTTCATGTTATAGTAGGTACTTGTTATTTAGCGCCGCGAAGCGGCGCGATTTTTTTTTGCTCGGGTTTGCCTGATAAAACCCAGAAACATAGGCATTTTTAGCTTCTTAGCCTTGTAGAGGATAATAAGCTAAAAATGTTATTCATTCAATTCAGCGTTACGACGAAACGAAGACGATGACGATGGCTTCGTTATGACGATGGCCACTGATGTGACGCCGCGAAGCGGCGTGAACATTTTAATTTTAGGTCGTGGAAAACGCATTTTTAATATTGGAACCAGACCGTGAGTGGAGCCAAGCCTCAGGTAACCCCTTTTCCTGGTTGCACATCTCGGTATGATGCAAAATGTTGAAATGAAGGTAGTTTTTCATATACATTAGTCTCGGATAGTAAATCACGATGGCCGGTGGCAGTCTGCGCTCAATAGTACATATGATAATAATAACTGTAGTCTGTATACATACCTATTAGAGATGCAAAAATTCCCCAAAAAACAGGAACCGGCCCTGCACCGCCACCGCTCATACATGAGTTGGGACCGGCATCAAGGCCGGCCACATGTGGCAGCACCCGCCAGGCCCGGCACGCGGCAGCTAGGAATCTGCATGTATACTTCATTCTACACTTAAAATATTTTAGCAGGAATATTTATAGTTTGCAATGTGCATTTTTCACCATTTTAACACACACCACATTGAAACACCAATGGATAATGGATATATATGGACCATGGAGTAAAAAAATCCCACACAAGTCAGAACTTGAGATAAAAAATCAACAACAGACTAACAGGGAAGTCGAACAGGTCAAGGTGAGTAGACTTTTTTCTTCTTTGGTGGTTTGCAAAAATAAAAAACAAAAATAAGACGCATGATAGATATATAGATCATGCAAGTCCAAACGAGCAGCTTAAAAGTATGTAATAAGTATGCATGCATCACTCAACATCACACAATGCAATGTTTGGGTTGTAATTGTAATAGCGTCTACAAACAATGTTGAGGTACTACAACCTACTTACTTATTTGATCAATGTTGACATGGACTAGTAAATAATAAATATACTTCACAGGATAATGGGGAAAAGGCAAGTTTTCCTGGACATTTAAGTATCAGTATGACAAACGTACTAAAAACATTGGGAGTGACAATCATATCTTGAATGATAAAAGTAAAATAATCAACCTGTTTTAAATTACAGAGTATCCTCGGTTTTCTCACTATCCAAGCCAAGATATCTATAACTAACATCCAAGGCAGTCACACACAGAGCCACTCTTATACGGCCTTGTCACATATTTATACAGCCTTGGGCAGTGGGCACAGATAAACAAAGCTTGAGCTACTTCACTGCCAAGGCCAAGGCCGTACAACTGCCTTGGTACAACTTCACACGTCCGTCAAGCTAGAAGCAGATTCATATTCGCGAATCTGCTGCTGCCAGACAGACGAATCTGCTGCTGCTGCTGCCAGCCGGGCTCGAAATCGCATCTTAGACGCGAGCAGCAGATTCAGATATTCGCCGGGCTCGAATATACTGCTACCAGCAGCAGATTCGGCGAATGTCTGTCAGCTGGCAGCATATTCGTGAACAACTTCCGCGGCATTTTTCGCGCATCATCTGAACGCCAGCAGCAGATTCGCAACGTGATGTGTTTGAGTTGAGTTGTTCGGTGAGAGATGGGTACCTTCTAGGTAAGTAGGTATTGATCAACGTATTACTGACTTGAAGCAGTCAGTGAGTGGCACCTCTAACCTCCTCCTACTTACCTAGAAGGTACCCATCTTTCACCGAACAACTTAACTCAAACACATCACGTTGCGAATCTGCTGCTGGCGTTCAGATGATGCGCCAAAAATGCCGCGGAAGTTGTTCACGAATATGCTGCCAGCTGACAGACATTCGCCAAATCTGCTGCTGGTAGCAGTATATTCGAGCCCGGCGAATATCTGAATCTGCTGCTCGCGTCTAAGATGCGCTAAAAAGGCCGCGGAAGTTGTTCACGAATATGCTGCCAGCTGACAGACATTCGCCGAATCTGCTGCCAGTAGCAGTATATTCGAGCCCGGCGAATGTCTCTGGCAGCAGCAGATTCGCGAATATGAAGCTGCTGCTAGCTTGACGGACGTCAACTTCACTGCTGTGTGTAATGGCGGCTGAAGTATTTGACAATTGTGAAGCGTTGAGCTCAAAACGGCGCAGACAATTAATCCCGTCACCGAAATGACTAACTTTATCACCATAAACAACTTAAAATCACCAAAATGAAAATGTCAACATATTGCGGATTAGGCAGATGGACTTCTTTAAAAATATTTAAACTTCAACTGACACCAAGGGTTAAGATTTGATACTACAGCTTATTTTCGAATACGAACATGAACAATTGTCTTCACACAATGCGACAATTCTGAGGCGTCGCGATTCTGAGGTGTGAAGTTGTGAATATCTGTCAAAGTGACACATTCGCGAATATCGATCTACTGCTTAATTGACACACGTGATTCTTTTACGGTCCAGTCCTGGCGAATTCGTCGCAAATATGACTCATCAAAACATATTGTTTGGAAATTGGGTTTGAATGTGTTGTTGGAGAGTGTGTCACATGTAATTATGCAAGGTCATATATAAATTATGGAGCTATTGTGATAAGAAGTTGAAGTGGAACTAGACAGGTTTGCATTCTGGGATAGGTCTTGGCCACTTAAGATTTCTTTCCAAAATCTTTTGTGTTTGTGTTTTGCAGTCTTTCCACCTTTGTAATTGTAATTGCATAAAATACAATATTTGTTCACTACCAAAACTACAAATGATATGTCTTGAATATGTCCTTTCTCATGTGGAACTAAATAGTAAATATGTATCAATAAATATTCTCAGTAATATGTATTTACAATAGTATTAACAATAATTATTATCATATACGTGGGTGGTTTTGTTCCATGGTACTTATTTGTTATACAAAATAATTTGGGGTGACCTGGGGCAATGGGATGACTAAATATAATATTGTATGCCACCCCACCTAGTTACTAGTGATGACAGTGGAATATGATTTGGGGTAGTTGTTTCTGTTTGACTGCACTTGACTCTTGCACTGCTGCAGTGACTGAGCTGATGAATTGATCATGAATTGACCCTGTAGTTTGATTTATTAAGTTTCACTGGTGTGTCCACACCTTGCTAGGTCGTACTAGTTATCACTTTTAATTTGTAAACTGTGACATTGTTATGTGTTATGCTGGTGTTTTACTGTTGTATATTTTGTTTTCTCAATTTATCATGATCTTTAAGCATGTATGTTCTGACTTCTGCCAATATTTATTTCTATTTAATTAGTTTTTTAAATTGATAACTTGTGCTGAGCCCGCATGAGACCGGCAAGCCTGAGTTCAGACACAGCTTCAGGCACGCCGGGCCTGAATTTGGGCCCAGCGCCGGCTCCGTGGTCCTGAAATTTGCGTCTCTAATACCTATGTACCGAACTGTAACAAACAACTGGTAACGGTGCAAATGGTGTCAAAGTAGCAAGAGGCAGACCGACATTTCCGCGCATAAATGGTCCCTGTGGATCTGGAGGAGCCTGGGGGAGATGGCTTGGGGAGATAGTCCTGGCCTGGTCCCCACTATAAGCTCTTCGGGCCAACAAGTTCGGCACCGCTGGAACAGCTTCCGGTTGCCGAATTCCGCGTCTTTGCGTTCGCGTCGCCTTTTTCGGAACTCGGCAGACAAGCTAAACATGTAGTCCGCTTTAAAGATAATATTTTATGAAGAGAGTTGGCCCTGGGGCCAGCAATTACCGCCAAGGAGAGCCTCTGCAAGACACTTAATGGAATTAATTTTCCAAATTTGTATATGCAATTGTGAAACTTGTGTCATGCCGCGAAGTGGCGCGAAATTTTTCAGTTTTTGACTGAGGCTAGCTTGATTTTGACTGCTGCAATTTTGGGATGCTCAGTACCGTTCTAAAAACGCAAATATAGCATGCATTAAATTTAATGTCTGGGGGGGGCAAAACATAGTTTGGCCCCCCTTAAACAGGCTTGGGGGGGCCATGGCCCCGTTCGCCCCCCCCCCCTGGATCCGCCCTTGGTCGTGGGTCTAGTTATTCCTTCATCGACGACGAAATCATTATTTATGAACGTGTTCATTTTTTTTCTTAAAATTTCACAGAACACGGAATTTTATTGTTTTTTATATGCGTTGAGGCTCATATTACAGTTATTTATATATATTTTTTATTTTGTTTTGGGGGGGGGCCAAAAGACATGTTGGCCCCCCTTCCAGGCTTTTGGGGGGGGCCATGGCCGGATTGCCCCCCCCCCCCCTGGATCCGCCAGTGGGCCTATAACAAACATTCCGCTGTCACATATTGTACACATGCACATACACTTCCTCGTGGGACGGAACTGAAGGTTATTATTAATTTATTCGTCTCGAACAAAGGAAAACCGGCGAGAGAAAACAGCTGCATAAATGGAAAATATGAAACAGTCAGATTGCCAATCATCTTAATCGGTGAACAATTTCTTATTTCTTTCGACTTGCTTCGTGCGATCTGGCGTGCGTACATGCCAGGGTTTAGGACTTTCGCGGCCAAAACCAGTCCAAAATCAGTGTTTTTGTTTCACTGCAAAAAAAACTATCCGTATCAATTTTTACATGAAGAATTAGAATCTGGAGTCAAAAATAGTATGGCATCTATTTTCCCCACCCCGTGAAGGTATCTCCCTGATCACTTCGCGTCTGCGTGCGGTTGCCTAGTAACAAAACCCACAGTTTTTACAAAACGCGTGAAGATACTCGCAAGGCGGAAATCGAAAGTTCCCAATGAGACCCATCTAAAGCCTACGTGACATTATCAAAATAAGGTTACATGTCAGGTCACGGTCAGGTCAAACGTCAAAATTGAGGTATTTGAGTTGATGGGCCATACTTTCCACCTTAGATTGCGACTATTATGGCACTAAGTGCTCTCAAAGGTACAATGCATCTCCCGCGCGCATAAGCGAAAGTGAAATTGTAAGCAAAGGTCAAGGTCAAAGTCAGGTCAAAAGGTCACTATTGGCAGGTCTACGAAAGTCATGCGACACGTGTGTATGGGTTATATTACACGTATAATTCGATATTAGCAGCCATTTTCACAACCTGACCAAATATAATGGCCTATATAATATAATAAATTTGAAATTGGTTTATCAAAATAAAGGCATGTTTCTAGACCAGTTTTGTCTCAGAAATACATAGGTGGTATGTATGTGCCTGTACCAAGTCACTAAAAGCAAAATAAAACGCAACTCCAAAAAATGACGTCATTAGTGAGAAAAGTCGTCCGTGCCTCACGAATTTTAGAGTCTTGTGCCATGGAAAATCTTTGTCCAAATTGAAACCATGAAAATAACCCCCTCGATGACACACCCTAATGTTCAGGTACAATAGCTATTGATTTTCTAGTCGATGTAGGCCTTTTAACCTGCGCCGTGCCGGTGCTCGGCGCCACCTTCGCCGTGCCGGGGGGGGGGGGGGAGACGGAAGAGGAGGATCGAGGATCGATCGAGTTAGAGGAGGGGGGGGGGGGGTAGACCCCCCCCCCCCCTCCTCTAACTCGAAAACTAAAAGGGCTAGAAAGACGTGGAAGAATGCGTTCGAAAGTTCTCGACAAGCACATTCGATAGTACTTCAGATATTTGTTTTCCTAAAGCCAATATTGAGGTCACCAGACGTCATCAAAGGTCAAATTTTCCAGTTTTAGGACTTCACTCCAGAAACCCCCAGGTATCACAGGAACTATAATAGGAGGGGGAGGCGGGCCACCAATGCCCTGGTGCCCCATCAAATTGCTGAACACGCACCTATTTTATGCGAAATGGTGTAAAATTTAGAAAGAAAAAAACCCGCATATTACATACGTGCGTCCTGATAAATCCTCGATGTCAGGATGTTTGTTGACTTTCGTTTTTTTGTCACGAACGAAACCATAGTGCCCGCCGTTTGGGATTTTTTTTTATAATGTGGTTCATGGTTGGAAATCTATTAAACGTATTTGAAACTGGTAAGCAACTGCACCCAAGCTGTTATAGTTCTGCAAAGAAGTCGAAAAATATAACATTTTGGTGCCACTACGGCGAAATTCCTTCTATCTTTCCGGTGGAATAATCTCATTGAGAGGCTGCATTGGTGCCCTTGGGCTGAATTGCATTTAGGAAAGAATGAAATGAAAATAATCAAATTTGTGAGGCCCTAGTTATCCAGACTAAAACAAATAAAGCAAAAAAAAATCCCCGCCGCGTATGGCGGCCCTAGGGGGGGGGGCATGGGCCCATGACCCCACCTTTGGCCTTTAATGGGGGGGGGGCAACATGTCTTTTGACCCCACCTTATGCTCCAGACATATTTCCTCGTTTTGACCCTGCATCCTGGTTCCAATAGCAAAAATGAGTTCTCCAGTCCGCTCAAAACCTCAAATTTTGCACCGCTTCGCGGCGCAATAATAGTTGTGTGGGTGTCCATTTTCCGTAAATGCCATTGGTAGTTAAGTTTAAGGGCAGCTTTTGTGACAAATTGTCTTCAAGCTCCCTTACTACGCAAAATCCTGCTTATTTTTTAGTAAAAGAACATTTTTGAAGTCCGCACGAGACACAAAGCAATATGATACACTGCTATCGCATGCATCAGTTTTACTGCTCATAAAAACGGCTACCCCCCCCCCCCCCCCCACCCCCTGCAGTCACGAACATCGACTACCCTCTGGGTCAAGTTCCCCCACCAGTCCATAAATTTGTAAGAGGCCCTCCAAGAAGTTGGTTCGATTTGTTTTGTATTGTTGACCGAAACAATGACCCAGGGCCCCGATGTGCCCCCAGGCTCCAGCCTGAGAGACCTTCTAAGGCCGACAGAAGGCCGTCAGTCGGCCTGAGGAGACCCTCGGTAGGCCTGAGGGGCCCTCAGAAGGCCTGAGACTTCAACAGGGGCCTGTCCGACGTTGTTTGCGACCATTAAAGGGGCCATGCAAAATATAGTGTCCTAAATCCGAGGAGATACCATTTCGCGGAGAGAGAAAAAAATGGGGGGGGGGCTTTGGCGGTGGAAGGGGGCACTTTGGTCGAGGGCCCCCTGTGTTTCTTTGCCGCCGCCCCCATACGAAAATACGATCCGCCGCCACTGGATTTGGTGTGAAAAAATCGTCACCGCAGCTTTCGTCGTTGCCGAGAAGCGGCCCGCCAAAGGGAACGGACGTCACATCCATACATACATACATCCGAACGTTCTGATTTTAAGAAGAAGAATAAATATTGCACGGCAGAGGCGGTTTCAGGGACTTGAAAAGGGGAAGTTTACAGGAAGTTATTTTGCATATATTTTGCCTCCCTTTTTCGGTAACTTGGCACCGCCTATGGATGCACATATGCTTTATAACTGTTATGTCCGATGTCACAATAGCGCAACATTTCATTAATCGAAAAAATAAGAAGAAAAAACTGTTTTATAAGGCATTTATTTTACCCCAAAATTTAGTGACCTGAAAACACCTATGATTTTTGAATTTTCAAAAGTCACCATCATATATCAATCCACAATTAAATGTATCGATCGCCATTAGTTGCGTTGAAATCGGTTGATAAACATGACCGCTGTGTTGGATCACAAATACCTCTAATATTTGTAGTTTTTGCCCCCCTGTTGCCCCCCTATCAAAAATTTCGGATTTGTATTTGATTTTTAGAAATGTAGATCGTGTTGAGGGGAATCACACGCCGTTTGATTTTGGAAATCGGACGGGTAGATCTCGAGATCTTTCGGGGGGGGGCGGAATCCCCCCCCCCCCCCCCTGCCACTAATAGGGGTAGCTAGGAGCCTGCCACTAGTACTCCACAGACAATATAACTAACACGAGACGCCATCGCTTGACACACACGGGAGAGCGCCGCACCGCTGTGATGACTGCGGCAAGGCGTTTGCTCAGCGGGGTCATCTGACGAGTCACCGCCGTATACACAGCGGTCAAAGGCCGTACGGATGTGACGTCTGCGGCAAGACGTTTAAAAACGGCGATCAACTGGTGGGTCACAAACGTATCCACACCGGGGAGAAAGTCCGCCAGTGTGAGCAGTGTGGCGCCACGCTTAACGCGACGCCAAATTACATCACACATATGAAGTCTCACAATGGCGTGAAGGCGTACCAGTGCCATGTGTGCTCGGACCGGTTCGTTATACGGGCGCACCTCACCAGACATATGCGGACTCACACGGGGGAGCGGCCGTACGGCTGCTCCTCCTGCTCAGCCCGGTGCTTTACACGGGCAGACCTCACCAGACACATGCGGACTCACACGGGGGAGCGGCCGTACGGCTGCTCCTTCTGCCCGGCCCGGTTCGTTACACGGGCAGACCTCACCAAACACATGCGGACTCACACGGGGGAGCGGCCGTGCGGCTGCTCCTTCTGCCCGGCCCGGTTCCCGGATCGGTCGGCCATGAAGAGGCACGTTATCCGTCGCCATACACATGACTACAAACACAGGTGTGACCGATGTAGCAAAGGCTTTATCTCTCCCGATAGACTGCGGAAGCATGTAGACAAGTGTTCGGCTGTCAACTGATGTACACAATGACGTGATGCGGATTGACCTATTGAGACACCGACGGTATTAATTATTGCCTGCTGTAGCATGACTTTAATGTAGTGTTTGTTGGATGCGTCCAGCTGTTTGGTCACCAGCTCGGTCCAATAGCTGCTCATACTCTGTGACCGATGTGTATTGATATATTATTGAGACGTCAGGCTATACAATCAACCTAGCCCCGTATCTGCAATGTATATGCGTGATTAGAATGTTAACTTCGATGAATTGCTGTTAGCGTTTTAGAATACATGTTCAGCTGGTGAACGCATAATTAATTTTGTAACCTGTAATATCACATTACGAATATTGATATACAGATTGTCAAGGTACAATACTGACACATATACCGGGTGGGCGGACTGAGTAACGATAGGGAGGGGTGTCATTACCTTCATCAAAGCACAACATACATAGGTACACCATTGCTGTGTCTCGGTATATATCCCTGTGTATGGTTTCAGCCAGGTGTACTAGATCCAGTACTGGTCAGGCGGCTGATGGCCATATGCTGTGCTGTGTTCGGAGCATGTGGACCACCTAGGTCAGGGACGGTCCAGACTGCCCGACAGCCGGCCTATGACAAAACATTCAGCTGTCACATATTGTACACATGCACACGCACTGCCTGGTGGGACGGAACTGAATGTTATTATACATTTCTTCGTCTCGAACAGAGGAAAACCGGCGAGAGAAAACAGCTGCATAATTGAAAATATGAAACAGTCAGATTGCCAATCATCTTAATCGATGAACAATTTATTTTTCTTTCTACTTGCTTCGTGCGATCTGGCGTGCGTATATGACAGGGTTTAGGACTTTCGCGGCCAAAACCAGTCCAAAATCAGTGTTTTTGTTTCACTGCAAAAAAACTTTCCGGATCAGTTTTTTCATGAGGATTTCGAATCTGGAGTAAAAAATAGTATGGCATCTATTTTTCCCCACCCCGTGAAGGTATCTCCCTGATCACTTCGCGTCTGCGTTCGGTTGCCTTGTAAAAGAACCCACAGTTTTTACAAAACGCGTTAAATCGGCAGGAAAACCAATAGGATCTGTAGACAGGATGTTCAGGTACAATAGCTATTGGTTTTCTAGTCGATGTAGGCCTTTTAAGAACAAAACGGAACAACAACAAAAAGCGAACACAGGCGTCTGATCTCCTCCCTCAGAAGTGAATACCAGTCTTCCCAGCGTGCGGTGCGGCAGCGGCGCTGTGCGGAGCGACGGTGGCGCCACCCCGCAGAGCGATGGTGGCGTCCCATCGCGGACAGTCGAGACTCTCGTCCCCCGGGGAACTATCAAAGCGTTCAAAGTTACAGCATTCAATGCTTGTCCCATCCAAAACTGCAGCCAACAACGCTTGCGACATCCAACATTCGGCCGGGTAGGGGACATCTTCATCAGCCAAACTCTCCGCATCGAAAATGGTACTCGCCGCATCTAAAACCGTGACATACAGCCACATCCAAAGCCGTGGCAGTCAAGCTTGCGACATACAAACCTGTCTGGCGCGGTCATATTTGGAACTACTAGTTGCAGTGAAACCCGCTAGATGAAGGGTGATGACGTAGTCACTCTAACACGCAAGTCGGCTACAGTGGAATATGTTGATGCGAATGGACATCTGACACCACACTGGACCCGGCGTCGCCTCGCATCGGCCGGCAGCTGTCGGGCGGGGAGGAGGGTGAGCGGTGCAGACCGGCGGAGTGGGGAGCGTCACGTCGAGACCGCGGGAAAGCTAATGGTAAATATAAAGTTACGACCAGGGGCGTACCCAGCATTTTTATAGACAGGTGCATCCGGTCCGGGGGGCCCGTCACATGGAGGGGGGCAGTCCCCATAAATATCCGAAACGGCATTTGGCCCATTCCAGGCCTGAGAGGCAGGCACGTAGCCAGGATTTCGTAAGGGCCCCTTACCTCGAAAGGGCCCCTTACCAAGCGTTGAAAGGGCCAAACAAAACGGATGAGAAAGGCACGTTACACGGATGGAAAATGCAGTATGACAGGTATGGCATGGGCCATACCAACTTTTAAGAGCTGGAGTTAGCAAACTGCCATATCAACTTTGGAACCAGCGACACCAATTTGGAATCAGCTATACCAACTTGGGATATTGTTTAAGCTCAAGACCTGGAGCTCTTAAACAAATTGCGAAAATTTGGAGTCTTATGCCCTAGATATTTCTCATCATTCTCATCAATGCGTCGCATGAAGTTGTCAAATGTACGCCGCTTGTGGTGCAAAATATGAAGTAATTGCTGCCGAACACGATTACGACATTTGTTTCTCGCAAACAGTGCTCAATTTCATAAAAAGTTAAGTTTTAATATTTAGGTTGATGACGTCATATTGAGCTCCAGAGAGCTATACAGAAATCCTTTACGCTGCCAAAGTATGGCACAATTATTTCGAGACAATTCTGACGCTTTGAATACAAAACAAACCAATTACCAAACCACTTGAAACACGCAACTATCTCCAAGCTAACCTTAAAACAAGTCGACTATCATCACCATTTGTTAAAGAGAGGTGACGTCATCGGCTTTAGACCCTTATTCAAATACACGTGGGGTTTATTCGTTACAATTGTCAAGACCAAGCTCGAATTTCTTTTTGATTAGACTTATGTGGTTGTTTTAACTGCTGCCCTACTTAATTTCAATGCAAATCCAACAGCATGGCTATCTCAACTCAAAACTAATGTTAAGTTGGGAGTGTCCTTTTCAATTGTGCCGCGGAGCGGCGCAAACAAATTAAGTTGTATTCCCTGGACAACTGCATTCTTACTGTTGAAAGGCCCAGGGTCCCTTCAGATCGTCTAGGGGCCCCTCCGACCAGTGGCGGATCTAGGTTTCGAAGGGGGGGGGGCAAACAATTAGCTCTGTTTCGTCAGCGAAAAGTTGTTGTTGGTTGTTTTCGGGTCGTCAGCGCAGAGTCGTTGAGCGGAGGGGAGGGGGGGGGGGCAATTGGGGCATTCCAGAACAGATTGACCAAAACAATCTCTAAATAACACACTACGTCTTATAATCCGATACAACTACGTGTCTGGAGTTATCTGGGCTGTTGATTCACGCTGTGAACTTTTTAGCCTCGTCCGTCAAATGGTTTTCGAGTTACAGCCTCGGGCAACTTTGCAATGTCAAGCAAAACTCACATTTTCAGCGGACAATATCTCCCATCTAAACCAGTAAAACGCCTTAATCGGCGGTAACCGAGCGGTATCTGTTGCTTCCCTGGGACAAACTACATACAAAATAAGTTGTATTACATTTGTCATGATCTCCTTTCTCGAATCCGCCAAAAGGGAGTACGTCCTGAGCTTCATCGTATACATTAATGCTTAGATAAATCAATAATTGTTTTAGTTCATTTCGACATTTGCATGTGCCACGCGCTGTGGTACCACCCCTATCAGAACGCACCATACAAAAATCAAAATTTATTTGATGGTGCTATCCAATGGTGAAACCCCGATCTCAATTGGAGCAGTGGTTGCAAAGTTATTAGCTTCTGAAAAGCGTCTGTACGGCCTGTTCTTTCCGGTTTGGGCCGGGTCAAATGTAAATTTGTCTAGAAGTTGACGGCAAACCTAACAGGCGCTTCGTGCCCGATGGACGGATGGACGGATGGACGGATGGACGGATGGACGGATAGATGGGTAGATGGGTAGATGGGTAGATGGGTAGATGGGTAGATGGGTAGATGGGTAGATGGGTAAATGGGTCAATGGATAGACGGATAGATGGATAGATGGATAGATGGATAGATGGATAGATGGATAGATGGATAGATGGATAGATGGATAGATGGATAGATGGATAGATGGATAGATGGATAGATGGATAGATGGATAGATGGATAGATGGATAGATGGATAGATGGATAGATGGATAGACGGATAGATGGATAGATGGATAGCGGCCGCTGCCTGCTGCGGCCGGACCAGCTCACCATCAGCCAGAAGCAACGGGCGGCGGCCACCGAAGCGGCGGAGGGAGGCGACGCCAGCGGGGTAGCCCGGGGGCGAGGGTGACTTCCGGAGGCAGCGGCATCAGGCTCGAACTTCTGAACGTGCAGTCACTCCTCCCGAAATAGGCAGACATTAGGGCAGAGGTTAGTGAAAAACGGCAGTTTTGAAGTTTTGTGTTACATGGAAACAACCTGAAACAGTCTACGCCGGACCGTTATGTTTCACCCGAGGGTACCGATTATTTCGCTGGCTTTGATCGTGTCAGAGGAAAGAAAAAGTCAGGAGGGGAATTGCAATTTATGTCAGATGCGATCTGCATGCCGAAAAAGTCACAGCGGTGTCATCATTAGGAGATCTGTCTCAAGTGGAAGCTCTGTGGGTTAACCTGCGCACTGCAGGGGCTTTGCGCCGAACACGAACTGCAGGGGGGTTGATTTCCGCCCCCCCCCCCCTGAGATCTTGAAAATTACGCTACGTAGCGAGAAGCGGAAAACGGCATTTGATAGCTTGATACATGTTCTATCGAAAGTATTTCAGTATTATTTTAGGTCAGGTCAAAATTGAGGTCACCAGAGGTCATCAAAGTTCAAATTTTCCAGTTTTTTTTCCCAGTTTTAGGACATCGCTCCAGAAATCCCCATATATCTCAGACACTATGCTAGTTAGAAAGAAACGGAAAAAATCAAACGCCAGCAAGTGAAATTTGCAATCGCTAAGGTGTTCTCAAATTTGATCTCAGGTCAACATTTGAGGCTCCATAGGTCAAAAAAGAAAAAAAAATGACGTTTTTTTGCTAAATCGTTTTTCGCTATTAACTTTTTATGTAATAAAGATAACGGAAAACTGTTTACGTCATTGTGTTTATCTTGTCAAGGCGCTTTGAATGATATACATGGTGACCTTGTTACGTTAACTTAAAAATTTGACCTCAGGTCAAGGTCAAGTGGTGACTAGAGACGCAAATTTCAGGACCACGGAGCCGGCGCTGGGCCCAAATTCAGGCCCGGCGTGCCTGAAGCTGTGTCTGAACTCAGGCTTGCCGGTCTCATGCCGGGCCCAGCACAAGTTATCAATTAAAAAAACTAATTAAATAGAAATAAATATTGGCAGAAGTCAGAACATACATGCTTAAAGATCATGATAAATTGAGGAAAAAAAATATACAACAGTTAACAGTAAAACACCAGCATAACACATAACAATGTCACAGTTTACAAATTAAAAGTGATAACTAGTACAACCTAGCAAGGAGTGGACACACCAGTGAAACTTAATAAATCAAACTACAGGGTCAATTCATCAGCTCAGTCACTGCAGCAGTGCGAGAGTCGAGTGCAGTCAAACAGAAACAACTAACCCAAATCATATTCCACTGTCATCACTAGTAACTAGGTGGGGTGGCATATAATATTATATTTAGTCATCCCATTGCCCCAGGTCACCCCAAATTATTTTGTATAACAAATAAGTACCTATGGAACAAAACCACCCACGTATATGATAATAATTATTGTTAATACTATTGTAAATACATATTACTGAGAATATTTATTGATACATATTTACTATTTAGTTCCACATGAGAAAGGACATATTCAAGTCACATCATTTGTAGTTTTGGTAGTGAACAAATATTGTATGTTATGCAATTACAATTATAAAGGTGGAAAGACTGCAAAACACAAACAAAAAACATTTTGGAAAGAAATCTTAAGTGGCCAAGACCTATCCCAGAATGCAAACCTGTCTAGTTCCACTTCAACTTCTTATCGCAATAGCTCCATAATTTATATATGACCTTGCATAATTACACGTGACACTCTCCAACAACACATTTAAACCCAATTTCCAAACAATGTGTTTTGATGAGTCACATTTGCGACGAATTCACCAGGACTGGACCGTAAAAGAATCACGTGTGTCAATTAAGCAGTAGATCGATATTCGCGATGGTGTCACTTTGACAGATATTCACAACTTCACACCTCAGAATCGCGACGCCTCAGAATTGTGTGAAGACAATTGTTCATGTTCGTATTCGAAAATAAGCTGTAGTATCAAATCTTAACCCTTGGTGTCAGTTGAAGTTTAAATATTTTTAAAGAAGTCCATCTGCCGAATCCGCAATATGTTGACATTTTCATTTTGGTGATTTTAAGTAATATATGGTGATAAAGTTAGTCATTTCGGTGACGGGATTAATTGTCTGCGCCGTTTTGAGCTCAACGCTTCACAATTGTCAAATACTTCAGCCGCCATTACGCACAGCAGTGAAGTTGATGTCCGTCAAGCTAGCAGCAGATTCATATTCGCGAATCTGCTGCTGCCAGACAGACATTCGCCGGGCTCGAATATACTGCTACTGGCAGCAGATTCGGCGAATGTCTGTCAGCTGGCAGCATATTCGTGAACAACTTCCGCGGCCTTTTTGGCGCATCTTAGACGCGAGCACTAGATTCAGATATTCGCCGGGCTCGAATATACTGCTACCAGCAGCAGATTCGGCGAATGTCTGTCAGCTGGCAGCATATTCGTGAACAACTTCCGCGGCATTTTTCGCGCATCATCTGAACGCCAGCAGCAGATTCGCAACGTGATGTGTTTGAGTTGAGTTGTTCGGTGAAAGATGGGTACCTTCTAGGCAAGTAGGAGGAGGTTAGAGCCTAGAGGTGCCACTCACTGACTGCTTCAAGTCAGTAATACGTCGATCAATACCTACTTACCTAGAAGGTACCCATCTCTCACCGAACAACTCAACTCAAACACATCACGTTGCGAATCTGCTGCTGGCGTTCAGATGATGCGCGAAAAATGCCGCGGAGGTTGTTCACGAATATGCTGCCAGCTGACAGACATTCGTCGAATCTGCTGCTGGTAGCAGTATA
The DNA here is from genome assembly GCA_036785665.1 of Chirona hameri. Classification (NCBI taxonomy): domain Eukaryota; kingdom Metazoa; phylum Arthropoda; class Thecostraca; order Balanomorpha; family Balanidae; genus Chirona; species Chirona hameri. The sequence continues at coordinate 78,848 of JAXIVJ010002073.1, forward strand.
TTCGAGGCCGGCGAATATCTGAATCTGCTACTCGCGTCTAAGATGCGCCAAAAAGGCCGCGGAAGTTGTTCACGAATATGCTGCCAGCTGACAGACATTCGCCGAATCTGCTGCCAGTAGCAGTATATTCGAGCCCGGCGAATGTCTGTCTGGCAGCAGCAGATTCGTGAATATGAATCTGCTGCTTGCTTGACGGAAGTGTGGACTTGTACCAAGGCAGTTGTACGGCCTTGGCCTTGGCAGTGAAGTAGCTTTGTTTATCTGTGCCCACTGCCCAAGGCTGTACAAATGTGCCAAGGCCGTATAGAAGTGGCTCTGTGTGTTGACTGGCTTGAATGTTAGTTATATATATATATATATATATATATATATATATATATATATATATATATATATATATATATATATATATATATATATATATATATATATATATATATATATATATATATATATATATATATATATATATATATATATATATATATATATATATATATATATATATATATATATATATATATATATATATATATATATATATATATATATATATATATATATATATATATATATATATATATATATATCTTGGCTTGGATAGTGAGAAAACCGAGGATACTCTGTAATTTGAAACAGGTTGATTATTTTACTTTTATCATTGAAGATATGATTGTCACTCCCAATGTTTTTAGTACGTTTGTCATACTTAAATGTCCAGGAAAACTTGCCTTTTCCCCATTATCCTGTGAAGTATATGTATTATTTACTAGTCCATGTCAACATTGATCAAATAAGTAAGTAGGTTGTAGTACCTCAACATTGTTGGTAGAAGCTATTACAATTACAACCCAAACATTGCATTGTGTGATGTTGAGTGATGAATGCATACTTATTACATACTTTTAAGCTGCTCGTTTGGACTTGCATGATCTATATATCTATCATGCGTCGTGGTTTTGTTTTTATTTTTGCAAACCACCAAAGATGAAAGAAGTCTACTCACCTTGACCTGTTCGACTTTCCTGTTAGTCTGTTGTTGATTATTTATCTCAAGTTCTGACTTGTGTGGGATTTCTTCACTCCATGGTCCATATATATCCATTATCCATTGGTGTTTCAATGTGGTGTGTGTTAAAATGGTGCAAAATGCACATTGCAAACTATAAATATTCCTGCTAAAAGATTTTAAGTGTAGAATGAAGTATACATGCAGATTCCTAGCTGCCGCGTGCCGGGCCTGGCGGGTGCTGCCACATGTGGCCGGCCTTGATGCCATGTCCCAACTCATGTATGAGCGGTGGCGGTGCGGGGCCGGTTCCTGTTTTTTGGGAAATTTTTGCATCTCTAGTGGTGACCCAAGTAGGGCATGTTGCATATGGGAAGACGTGTATTGACGAGACAAACACAGCAATGTCTGCTTTACTTCTCTATCTTAATTATGTCGGGAGTTATTGACAAAAAAGTAATGGTGACTTCGCATGACCTTAAATGACCCAATAGGGGTCACTGAACAAAACTTACACTTGGATCATCAAGAATATCCTATAATAACATGATCCAGAAGTAATTGGACTAATATCATGCATATCCTTAGCATTTGTATATTTCCCAATTGACTTATTATGGGAGGTTACGAAATTGACCTGACCTTGGGTCACCGATATCAAAATTCCGAGATAAACGAATTGTAAGTACGTATGCCCTCATGACATCCTGTAAGTTTCAAACTGATCGGTGAAAAACTCTGGCTTTGGCACAACTGCAAACATTTTTGGAGATGGGGTCACTTGACCTGGTCTGGTGACCTGACCTGAGATGACTCTAGATTATTTGCTTTCTCTCAAAGTGTGTGCAATTGATATCCTGACAGGTGTGCGAAAACCCGGCGGCGCTGCGTGCCGCCGTTTTTTCGCTATCTTTGAAAAACCTGAGGGGGGGGGGGAATCACCCCCCCCCCCCTGCAGTGCGCGGGTTAAGGTTAAGCTCCATAAGAGAAAAGCGGTGCTCATCAGTTGTGTGTACCGTCCACCTTCCACTGCACATGCTCAAGTGCATGGCGACTTCAATGACATCGAGGAACAGTTACAGAGCATTATTTCTCAGTTTCCGTCACAGCGTATCATGCTGTCTGGTGATCTTAATGCTGATGAACATACAAACCCCGTTGCCAATGCTCGATTGTTGGAACTCGAGAGATACGGATTAAAATGCATCGTTAACGAACCGACCTTCTATAGTGGCGTGCACCGTTCCATTCTGGATGTGGTCCTGGTATCCGATGCCATTCATAATGCGCGGTTGCCGCCCACATGTTTGGTGGAGCGATGCGACTTTACGAGTCATCACTACCGTGTTCACGTAGAAATCGCTGTTCCGCGCGCTAGATCGAAGGCATTGTATAGGACAGATCGTGCATGTAAATAGTTTGATAGTGCCGCATTCTTGACCGATGCAGCAGCGAATGATTGGACCGCTGTTGTGAATGTTAACGATGATTGTGAAAAGCAATGGGAGGCGTTCGCGTCCACCTTGAATGGCTTGCTGGATGCGCACGCTCCGGTACGCAGGTACCGGGTGCATAATCCAGCAAGTCCGCCTGTCTCACCAGAAACGCTTAACGAATCTTATGTCACAGAGAAGGAGTGCGAGAGAATGCAACGATCCGTCATACCAGTATTTGAATTTATTGACGAAAAGAACCATTAGAACAGATTGCAGACAAAACTTAGTGGAGCGTATAAATACTGCTGCACCATCAGATTTGTAATTTGTATAGACAGCTGAGACCAGGCATTGCTCCAAAACGGGGACCGACAACAGAACCGTCGAATTTAACAACTAACGACCTGAACAAGTATTTTACTTCGATTGGTTTAGAAACTCGAGACAGGGTATCAGGGGATTTTAGTAGATCGGCTCGAGAACCTCTATAACAGAGATTGCCCAGTCAATACAGGGCGATTACGTATATCCCCAGTCACTCTCACGCAACTAGAGCAAGTCATTTTTTTCTATTCGAAACAAAGCTTCGTGCGTTGAAGGGGACATTCCAGTGCAAATTATTAAGCTATGTTTTGCTATTACTGGTCGTTATTTGCTACGAATTGTCAACAAAAGTTTCGCCACAGGGATTGTTCCCGCGAGCTGGAAGCGAGCCATAGTTATCCCGTTGCACAAAAAGGGTGATCCTAGCATGGCGTCCAATTTCAGACCAGTCACTTATGTCCCAACAATCATAAAAGTAGAAGAAAAACTTGTTTTGCAACAACTGACAAGCTATTTAAATAGAGAACACCTATACAGCAGCGATCAGCACGGCTTTAGAACCAATTATTCTACTTGTACCGCATTGCTATCGGTGACTGATGAGATTTTGAACGGAATGGATCGCTCAGAGATCACCCTGCTGACCCTGATATATTTAAGTCGCTGCTTTGATGTAGTGGACCATACAACTCTGTTAAATAAGCTAGAGCTATTGCAATTATGTCGTCAGTGGTTTAAAAGTTATCTAAGTGGCCATGTTCAGCAAGTACAAATCGGTGAAAAGCTTACGGATCCCCTACCCATCACAATTGGAACATTTCAGGGGACATGTTTAGGGCCGTTGCTTTACAACATCGCTGGCAACGACTTGCCGTGTCACATTCCTGATGCAGTTATCGGTTTTCGAATCATTAAGGCCCGCTATGCAGATGATAGTCAGATTGGCATTGTCGGTCCCCGCAACCGTATAAAGGAGATGCAAAAAAGCCTTGAAGAGGTTTTGGACACAATGACGACATGGTTTCAGCAGAATGGCATGCTAGTGAATGCCAGAAAAACAGAGTTTATTGTGTGCGGCGATGGATCCAGCCAGCCATCCATCCAGCCAGCCAGCCAGCCAGCCAGCCAGCCAGCCAGCCAGCCAGCCAGCCAGCCAGCCAGCCAGCCAGCCAGCCAGCCAGCCAGCCAGCCAGCCAGCCAGCCAGCCAGCCAGCCAGCCAGCCAGCCAGCCAGCCAGCCAGCCAGCCAGCCAGCCAGCCAGCCAGCCAGCCAGCCAGCCAGCCAGCCAGCCAGCCAGCCAGCCAGCCAGCCAGCCAGCCAGCCAGCCAGCCAGCCAGCCAGCCAGCCAGCCAGCCAGCCAGCCAGCCAGCCATCCATCCATCCATCCATCCATCCATCCATCCATCCATTCATTCATTCATCCATCCATCCATCCATCCATCCATCCATCCATCCATCCATCCATCCATCCAATCCAGGGGTGAAGGGCATTTTTTGAGGAGTGATATGGTGTTTGAAGGTGTAAATGTCAGGAAAACAATCATGTTTTAGGTCGGATCTCCTGATAAGGGCATGCTCCGCCCATTTTGATGACGTCACGACCTATTTTTTTTATCAATTCATTTTTAGATCGCCTCCACGTAGTTTTCCCAACTGATGTCATTCAAATTAGTGAAATAGTTTGGGAGATAATGACGTTTTAGTGACATCAGGCCATGCCATTTTTGGTGGAAAAACGATGTTTAAAAAAAAAACGAAAAACGATGAAAAACGATGTAACAATGTTTGAAAAACCGTAGCAAATCGAGTTGTAAAGCAAATTGCAAAAAATGAAAGAAAATGGCATTTTCTTCCAAATGGCTATCTCGGATTTGCATTTTTGTTAGTTTTGGATAAAACTTATTTCTTTAGGAAACATCCCACAAAATCTAAATTTTCCGAGATATAAAAACGGAATATATATTGAATAACCAAGTATGAACGATACCCACACCAAATTTCAAATTAAATATTTATGTTTGACTGACATATGGCTCCCAAGTAATATTAGCGCATGACGTAATTTGTTGAAATTACATTTTATGGCTTTGCATTACCAGATACAGGCAAATAACTGCCACCACTGTACTTATGAGGCCCTCCAGGCTAGAGCTAGAGGCCCTCCAGGCTAGGGTGGCAGAGCTTGAGGCGCAGTTAAGTAAGTGTAGGTGTAGAGATGAGCCGCAGGAGGGTGTAGCTCCTGACCAAGGAACGTATGCGCAGATCGTGGTTAGGGGGTCAGAAAAGGAGCCTACAGGATCAGGGACCAGTGGTAGTTCTGATAGGGGCATAAGGGAGGAGGATAAGGCAAAGGTGGATAGTGCGGCTGGGGTTTGGAAGTGTGTTGGAGGGTCACGTTTCTGGAGACTCAACATTGTGGAAAGTAATGCTAGGGCCACAGACAGTAAGGATGAGGAGGGGTGCTGGGTAATGGAGGGTGGTAGCAGAATCTGGAGGAGGAAGAGGGAAGGGGATCAGGAGGGATGGACAAAAGTTCAGGGTAGAGTCAGGCAGTACAGCCCCAGAGAACATCCGCAGGTTACAATAGCAAATAGTTTCAGTGCGTTAGAGTCAGCAGCTGAAAGTGACAGGGAAGAGATTCAGCATTTAGTGGTTGGGGACTCAAGGGTAAGGCCCTTAAGGCGAACATTCTGTGGGAAGAGGGACAGATGTATAGTCAAACCAGGGGCAAGAGTAGTTGATATGGGCCCTGTCATTGAGGCAGAACTTGGTAGGAGTAGCCCGGAGACAGTTATACTACAGGTGGGGGTGAACGACATAGGACCTAGGCAGAGTGTGAGAATAGTAGCGGAGTACCGGAGCCTGCTGCAGAGGTTGAAGGAGTCCAGGAAACCAGTCATTGTGACTGGCATCCTCCCTCGCTGTGGAGCCAGTGAGGAGTGGTACTCGAGAGCTCTGTCTGTGAACAGCTCAGTTCAGAACTTATGTTCAGCTATGGGGCTTAGTTATGTAGACTTATGGGATCAGTTCTATGAGTGGCGTAGGTACTATATGAAGGATGGGCTTCACTTATCGGATGAGGGGGCAAGGGCTTTGGGAGATGCCTACAGAAGTGTCATTCAGGGAAACTAGGTAGGAGGGGGGGTTCAGGGACGCTAGTACTAGGGCATCAGGAAGTAAGCATTGGTAGAAGTTCATGTCAGAATAGGACAGTAGATCATAATTCCCTCAGAATTAGTAGAGTCAGCTCAAAGTATAAGATCACATGTGTGTTGCTGAATGCCCAAAGTATTAGGTCTAAATTTGATGAGTTTGAGTGTTATGTTGCCCTTGAAAAGCCTGATATCATTTGTGTAACCGAGACATGGGTTAGTGAGGGGTATAATAGGGATAGGCTACAGGATTTCGAGTTACAGGGGTATAACATGTTCTCATACTGCAGAGAATCACGGCAGGGGGGCGGAGTGTTTGTATATGTAAATAGCTTGTACTGCACTACTAGAGTTGATGATTCTAGTAAAGTAAAAGAAGTAGAATCAATCTGGCTTGACATTAAAATTGGTACAGGAAACAGAGGAAGGTTGAGGATAGGTGCATTTTACAGACCAGGGAATCTTCCAAGGAACTCCCAAGCTGAAACAGACCAAGATATTTGTGAGGAAATACGTAGGAACTTTCAGGCTCAGTGTCTTATTATGGGAGATTTTAACTTAAGAGGATACAAAAGTATAGCAGAGGAAACAAATGAGTGTAGGTTGTATAGGCAAATCTTTGAAGAGGAGCTTTTCATGCATCAGTTTGTAACAGAGCCAACCAGACATTGCTCCATTCTAGACCTTGTATTCTCAGACAACAGTGATCTAGTTAGTGACATAAGTATTTGTGCAGGTCTAGGAACCAGTGATCACAATATGGTTAAATTCAATATCTCATCAGAAATGAGGCCCAAAGATAACCTTATTATGGTTCCAAACTTCAGCCGGGCTGATTTTGATGGTATTAGAAATGACCTCGCACAGATAAAATGGAATGTTGAGTTGGCAGGTTTAGATGCATGTGAGGCCTGGAATGTTTTCAAAGCTAGATTAAGCCAAATTCAGAATCGGCATATACCCCTCAGGCACAAACGTAACAGAACCAAGAGAAAACCAGTTTGGCTTACCCCAGAAGTAAGGAGTGCTATACAAGCTAAAAGAAGTGCATTTGGCATTTTGAAGGGATCTTCACTAGATATAAATCAGAAGGCCTACCAGAATGCAAGAAATTCAGTTAAGAAAAAGGTCAGAGCAGCTAAAAGGGCAAAGGAACTTGATTTAGCTGGACATTATAATGCAGATAGTAAGAAGTTCTTCAGTTTTTATAAGTTCAGTACAGTTTCCAAAAATATAGGTCCATTTAAGGTAGATGATGTGTTAGTTAGCAAGGACAGTGAAATGGTTGAAGTGCTTAATGATCAGTTTCAATCTGTCTTTACTATCGAGGACCAGAGTAGTATTGCAGCACTTCAGCCTGAGCTAGAGACAGAGGAGACTATAGGAGAGCTAGGTGGCATAAGTAGTGAACTTGTTCTAGAATATCTAAAGAAAGTAAGGCCTAACAAGGCAGAAGGACCTGATGAAATCCATGCTAGACTTTTAAGAGAATCTGAAAGGGAGTTGTCGGTTCCATTAGCCATAATATTTTATAAATCACTCGCAGATAGTAAAATTCCACTTGATTGGAAAAGAGCAAATGTTGTTCCTATTCATAAAAAGGGAGATAGAAGTAAAGAGGAAAACTATAGACCGGTTAGTCTGACCTCATTAGTCTGCAAGGTGCTTGAATCAATCATCAAAGATAAGATTGTTGAATTCTTGGAGCAAAATGAACTCATCAAGGATACACAGCATGGCTTTAGGAAGGGCCGTTCTTGTTTAACTAATCTTCTGGAGTTTTTGGATGTTGCAACAGATAGCTTTGATCAGGGTAAACAGCTAGATGTAGCTTTTCTTGATTTCAGTAAAGCATTTGACAAAGTCCCCCATACAAGACTGGGGTTGCAACTTAAAATTCATGGGATCAGGGGCAAGATTCTGGATTGGATAGAAACGTGGCTTTCAGGACGCCAGCAAAGGGTTATATTGAATGGGTGCCAATCACAATGGAAGGAGGTTCTCAGTGGGGTTCCACAGGGCTCAGTCCTGGGCCCATTGCTTTTTATAATATTTGTGAATGGAATTGAGAACAGTATAGACAGCAAAGTCTTGAAATTTGCAGACGATCTAAAAGTTGTCAGGATTATTAGAGGAAAACATGATCAGGATGTTTTTCAATCAGATCTGGACAAGCTGGTTGAGTGGTCTGAAGCATGGCAGATGAAATTCAATTTGAGTAAATGTAAGATTATGCACGCTGGACGGGTTAGCAGTAAACATAGGTATGAAATGGGTGGGCAGAAAATGGAGCAGATTGAAAAGGAAAGAGATTTAGGTGTCGTGGTAAACAATAGACTATCAGCGTCAGACCAGGTTGTAGAAGCTAGAAAAAGGCACTTAGAATGCTAGGGGCCATTAACAGAAATGTTTCCTACAAGAGTGAAAAGGTAATAACAAAACTGTATTGTGCATACGTTAGACCACATTTGGAGTATTGTGTACAAGCCTGGTCTCCAACATATGAGAAAGATTGCTGGTTGTTAGAACGAGTTCAAAAAAGGGCAACAAAAATGGTTAATTGTCTTGGTAGTTTACCTTATGAAGATAGATTAAAGAAATTGGGTATGTTTTCACTTAGATATAGAAGGCTAAGAGGAGATCTAATTGGAGATCTAATTGAAGTCTTCAAATTTGTAAATAGTCAGCATTCTGGATATTTAAAGGGTATGTTTGAGTTCAATAGGGAAAATCGAGGTAGAGGTCATCAGCATAAACTCATTATGAAACAAAGTAGGACTAGGCTACGACAGTCATTTTTCAGTAGAAGGGTTGTAGGACATCGGAATATGCTACCAGGGGATGTCGCTGATGCAGTGACACTTGCTTCCTTCAAAATTAGATTAGATAAATACTTTACAGAGAAGGGATTAGTTCATAAATACTCGTGGGATTAGCCTTCTTTTATGCAGGTAGAGTAAGGTGATTTGAAGGGGCGAGACTGGTGGAGGGGGGGGGGGTGCAACCTCGGATGGGCCCAAGAGGCTCTTTGTTGCACTTTTCTTTTATGTCTTTTATTTATGATACAAACTGGTCTAGAAACATGACTTTTTTAATTTATATTAATGCATTTCAAATTTTGACCTTATGCAACCTGACCTTGACCTGAACTTCGCCTAAGGGTCATTATATGGGGTCAGGGTGTAAAATTGGCTACTACTATCAAATTATACGTGTAAAATAACCCATAAAACATGTGTCGCATGACTTTCGTAGACCTTTCCAATGGATATATTTTCTGACCTGCCCTTGACGGCTTGACCTTTGCTTACAATATCAATTGCCCTTATGCGGAAAATGTATTATGCCTCTGAGAGCATTTTGTGCCATTATAGTCGCAATATAAGGCTTTAAATAGAAAGTATAGCAAATCAACCCAAATACCTCGATTTTGACATTTCACGTGACCGTGACCTGACATGTGACCTTATTTTGAACATTTCACGTATGTTTTATGTGCGTCTCATTGAGAGCTTTCGATTTCTGCCTTACGCGTATCGCTGTGGTTATTGGTTCGGAAGATAACGATGTGGCAGTATATGCCCCCCCCCCCCCCCCCCCCCCCCAGCCCGGCTGAATACCCAGCGGGGCGCGGTAACCTTCTGAAAGTCTGGTGGCATGATCTGAAGGTCCGACTGTGGATCTACGTATATGTAGATTCACATGATTCACAAGATTTACATGATTTTTTTTTGCATCTGCCGGCTAACCCGGAGAAGGAAAACAAATTGATTGTCGCAACAGGAAACTAAGTTGCATACGTGCATAAACATGGACCAAAATATTGTGTTGCGACAGTTGAGTCGTTCTTATTGGGTCGCGCCAATCCAAGGGGATTATAAAACGGTTTTAGCGTCGGTCACCGATTTTACAATTTGACATTTGGTCTCAAGATCAAATCGAACTTCCTGTTTCCCAGAATCAGGTCCATTTTGACCTTACAGGTCTCCTTCACGGTCAAATTCAATGTTTTTACATACGGAGGCGCTACGGACGGGGGACGCCGTAGCGCCCAAAGTTTGCGTCTGATTGCAACACAAATGGTCTCAAACAATGCCCCGTGCCCATTGCCAGGATGACAAGTATTCTTAGAGTAAATTTGTTCCCCCGTGACCTACAAGGTCAAAGGACGGCGAACGCTGTAGCGCCCAACTTTGGGCGCTAACTTGAAGATCATGGCGCACAATTCTAAGAATGCTTGTCATTCTGGAAATGAAAAGGACGGATAAAAAATCCCGTCCTTTGACCCAGAATTTGACATTAAAGGTCACTGGCTTGACCTTGAAGGTCACGGGCACAACTCTGAACATTCTTGTCATCTTGGAACTGGGCATAAGGAATCGTTTGAGACCAATTTGTCGCGATCGGACGGTAACTTTGGGCGCTACAGCGTTCCCCGTCGTTTGACCTTCAATTTGATCTTGAAGGAGACCAGTAAGGTCAAAATGGACCGATATTTTAAAGCAAGAGGTTCGTTTTGACGTTAGTCCTTAGCGCCAAATCGCGTAAAAATCGGTGACCGACGCTGAAAACGTTTCTGTATAGCTGTGGACATCATGGACATTGGACATTCATCCAAGCTATTTGTAGGCGCCCCGAGTGTGAAGGGTACAATACGTCAGCACCTTCAACGCTTCGCCAGGCATACTTAAGAAAGTGTCACGGTTATTTCATGGGGTCTAGGCCTCTTCGTAGGCGCCATCCGTGGCGCTATCGGGAGTGGGGGAGGGGGGCAAAAGCGTATTATTGGTTTCGAAGGTCACGGGTGTCAGGTCGCCGTCGGAGGGAAGCTGAAGGCGTCAGGGTGTCATCATTCTGAGTGCGCCGGGACATCACATCGCTTTCGGGCCGGCATGGTGCCATTCGGGGGCGGTATGATACCTTCCGAGGGTAGCAAGATGCCTTTCGAGGGTGGCAAGACATCTTCGGAACTCCGAAGGCGGCATAATGCACTCTGAGGGCGGCAAAATGTCTTCCGAGGGCGGCAACATGTTTTCCAAGGGCGACATGATGCTTTCCGAGGGCGGCATAATGCGCTCTGAGGGCGGCAAGATGCCTTCCGAGGGCGGCAATATGTCTTCGAAGGCGGCATGATGCCTTCCAAGAGCAGCATAATGCGCTCTGAGGGCAGCAGGATGTCTTTCGAGGGCGGCATATTGCACTCTGAGGGAGGCATAATGTGCTCTGAGGGCGGTAAGATGCCTTCCGAGGGCCACAAGACATCTTACGAGGTCGACATAATGCACTTCGAGGGCGGCAAAATGTCTTACGAGGGCAGCAAGATGTTTTCCGAGGGCGGCATGATGCCTTCTGAGGGCGGCATAATGCGATCTGAGGGAGGCAACATAACTTCCGAGGGCGGCAAGATGTCTTCCGAGGGCGGCATGATGCCTTCCAAGAGCGACATAATGCGCTCAGAAGGCGGCAGGGTGGCTTCCGAGGGCGGCATATTGCGCTCTGAGGGTGGCATAATGTGCTCTGAGGGCGGCAAGATGCCTTCAGAGGGCGACAAGACATCTTCCGAGGGCGGCATAATGCCTTCCGAGGGCGGCGATGTACCTTCTGAGGGCGGTATAATGCGTTGTGAGGGTGGCAAGCTGTCTTCTGAGGGTCCCAGGGTGCCTTTCAAGAGTGCTACGACGCTGTCGGTAGACACAAGGGCGCCATGGCGGCCTCCCGAAAACGCTAAGGCGCCTTCGGCGCCGGCAAATCCTTTGCAAGTGCCGCGTCGCGGTGCCCGAGGGCGCCGTTTTCTAAGGCAGGGGCTTCAGCCCCTACGCCCCCCCCCCCCCCACCCCCTCCTAGATCCGCCACGGGGGGGGGGGGGGCAAACAAGATTTTGCCTCCCCCATAAATTTGTAAGAGGGACGCTCCAAGAAGTTGGTTCGATTTTATTTTTGACCGAAACAATGGCCCAGGGCCCCGATGTGCCCCCAGCCAGCCTAAGTGGCCTTCTAAGGCCGACAGAAGGTCCTCAGTCGTCCTGAAGGGACCCTCGGTAGGCCATGAGGGGCCCTCAGAAGGCCTGAGACTTCAACATGGGTCTGCCCATGGGTTTTTGCGACCATTTAGAGGCCCTGCAAAATATAGTGGCCTAAATCCGAGGAGGTACAATTTCGCGGCATTGTTTTTTTTTGGGGGGGGGGCCTGGGTCCGAAATGGCCCCTCCATCCGAAAATACGATCCGCCGCCACTGGTACTACTCAGAATGGTGTCTCAAAAGAGTCAAAACCTAAGTAATACCGATATCAGTCACATTGGTATGGATTTTCTAGTCTGTTTATATAAAGTGACACAATCTATGGGTTTGCGTGCTTGAAAAATAAAAAAATATATCTAACCTCAGTAGCGTACCCAGGATTGACTCCAGGAGGGGGCAATTTATGCTCAGGGGAGGCATAAAGTACCCCCACCAAAAAAAAACTCATCGGATTTGGCCCACTATATTTTTAAAAGGGATATTTTCACCATTTTTCTCTGAAAAAAAAAATCGACCAAAGGGGGCACATACAGACCTTCAGGGGGGGGGGGGCAATTGCCCCGTTTGCCCCCCCCCCCCCCTTGTGTACGCCTATGAACCTACTCCTACAGCCTCTTATGTCGACAACTTTCGCAGATGTCCTCAGCAATAAACGTACAGATTTGGGTGCAAATTTTAGCTTATGAGGTATTCTGGAAAATACTGCTATGTCGACCGATACAATTATTATTCCAACTTTCATATACACCTTTAAATATTGTTTTACGCTTCATAAAATTAAGTCAATGCAGACAAATTCACACGCACACACGCCCGTTCATTGCCAGCGAACCAATATGGCGAACCCGTTGAAATGTAAACCAATTATTCTCCCCCGGTTTCACGTAATCACAACCTGACCAATCACCGTCGAGCTTGCTCAAGACTGATTGGTCAATACTAGCTGATAGCCAAATATAGCTTATGAGCAGATCCGATAAATACGGCGAAGATGCTGGAAGCTGCTCGCGGTTCACACTTTTTACCAATGTTGAAGGAGCGGAGTACACCCCCTGAATGAGTCGAAACCAATTACCAATGATGGTCAATGCATTTCCAATGACAATGAAACCAATGATTTACTTGACTCAGTACAAAATCGCCAACACTGATCACTATAAAGGCCAGACTACACTATGCGTGATTGTCAAGGAAATTACGCGCGATCTCCGTGTTTGCAGAAGTTCCTTTACGTCCGGGATCTGCCCAAGGTAAATTAATAACCTGCCGGTCAAGCAAATCAAGTCTAAGATCAAGCAAATCACGCAAGGAAAATGGATAAACCACTTCATTTTTGTGTAATATGTGCTCAAATCTCTGAACATTCAGCCGGACTCTGTACATTTGTGGACAGACTCAGCCGTAGCGCTCGCCTGGATACGGAGCGACCCGCAGCGATGGGGACCTTCGTGTCGAACCGGTTGGTTGAAGCACAGCAGAAGTTCCCTCCAGAGTGTTGGCGACATTGTCCCGGTCACAGCAACCCGGCAGACTTGCCGTCACGGGGTGTTTCTGTCAAGAAAATGCAGGAGGACCTGTGGCAGAGTGGCCCACTTGGCTACCTGTCTACCTGAAGTGGCCCACTTGGCTACCTGAAGCAGAGTGGCTGCAGCTAGATCGCACCTGCGAAACACCGGAGTGTCTAAACGAAGAAAAGAAGAGCAAAACTACGCCCGTCCTGCTGTCTAGCGTGCGCGTTCATCCTGACGGAAGCGGCCGGCGGAAAAAAAATGTTATCGATGTCAACAGGTCCGAGAAAAACAAAATGTTGCCTTTCCTAGATACTACAATCATTAGAAAAGATGACTGAGTTAGATTCAGGGTTTTCCGAAAACCTACGAACAAGGAGGACTATGTGCACTTCTATTCCGCCCACAGTGCGAGAACCAAATCGGGCATAGTTATTGGATTCTTCTTACGTGCCTTCCGAATTTGCAGCGAGGAACATCTGGAGGAAGAAATATACCAGATATTTGACGTCTTTCGAAGTCGGAAATACCCGAAAGCTCTACTCATAACATGGAAAAACAAAGCAAAACACATCAAAAGAAGGAAGGAACAAGAAAAAGACAAGGAAAGAGAAAAAGATAGCAAGTCAGAAAACGCTGAACGGATGATAGTTGTGACACACTCTAAACACGTACAAGAAATAGCAAGGGGTTTAAAACATGCCGGCATAAAGGTGGTAGCAAAATCTGGCGTCTGAGTGTCTGAGTCACTTTTGTCTGAGTGATGGCTTCCTAAGTGTAAGAAACTGATGACGTAATTTTTTAATAACTTTTGACATTTTTAGATAAGATACGAACAAATAATTACCTTTTCTGTATTTCTGAGCCAAAACTGGTCCAGGAACATGCCTTTTTATTTACATTTATCAATTTCTACTTTTTAGGTTTTCTGAAGAGCAAAATCGCTGTTCTGGACGTGTTAAATCCGGTCATTCACTTGACCTGGAAGGTCACCCGTTGACCTGAAACCTACAAATCGCACTCTGTTGGATTCCTCTTATGACAAGCAACATGCTGGTTCTTACCGCATTGCTCTAAGTTGCTTGGTTTGGAAGTTAACAGGGGTCTGTCAGCCCCCCCCCCCCCCGCATAGGGCGAAGGTGAAAAAAGCTCCCGTAGGGCGAGGGTTAAGGTTGTTTAGTGTTTACCCTATAAATAAAGTGATTGATTGCAAAGGTGGATTCAGCATAAGTGTTTGGAGGGGGGGGGGGGGGTCAGATCCCCAAAAGTCGATCACAGAATTATGAATACTCATCGGATTTTGCATGCTTATGCATTGGGGGCAGACTGGTTATTGATTCACCTTTTTTGGAAGAGTTCAATCACGATTCATTTTGGAATATAAATGATTCAGTCACCGTTCGATTCATGGATCTTTCCGATTCAAAGAATCAAATCATGTTTGACTCTCCATTGAAATAGCATTGCACAGTCTTTTTGATTCAATCAGCCTTTGTCCTATGCGGGTTTTGATTAAATCATGATTAATGAATACACAAATCCGGTGGTGAATCGATTCTTCTTTGATTCAAGGGATATTGATTGAACAATTCCATTCGATTTAATCAGAGTCGAATCAATAACCAGTCTGAATTTGGGGGCTGATGTAAAACAAATTTCCCTTAGTAAAAGTTGCTTAGATTGTTTTCTAATCAGGAAATGTGTCAATTTTGTGCCGATTTCAGGCGGTTGGGGGAGGGGGCTATGGACCCTTTGGCCCCCTGGATCCCGGTGGCGGCGGCGGCGGCGGCGGCTGCGCGCGGTGGCGGCGGCGGCTGCTGCGCCCGGCGCCAGCGGCGGCGACTGCGCCCGGCGGCGGCGGCGGCGGCGCCCGGCAGCGGTGTGTGTATCATAACTGTAGTCTGTATGCAGTGATTTTACCCTGTGTTACCTGCCAATGTACCGTATATGACCAAGAACTGTACAAACCCCATTCGTGTGGATAGTTCGTACTTTAATACAATACAAATACAAATGCCTTCTCGTTCGATTTACTACTGAGGTAGTAAGGTGGATGATACTGCGATAGTAGGGGGTAGTAGGAGGGTGGTAGGAGGGTGGTAAGGAGGTAGTAGGAGGGTCGTAGCGAGGTAGTAGGAGGGTGGTATCGGGGTAGTAGGAGGGTGGTAGCGGGGTAGTAGGAGGGTGGTAAGGGGGTAGTAGGAGGGTCGTAGCGAGGTAGTAGGAGGGTGGTAGCGAGGTAGTAAGAGGGTGGTAGGAGGGTGGTAAGGGGGTAGTAGGAGGGTCGTAGCGAGGTAGTAGGAGGGTCGTAGCGAGGTAGTAGGAGGGTGGTAGCGGGGTAGTAGGATGGTGGTAGCAGGGTAGTAGGAGGGTGGTAATGGTTGCAGGGGGTGGTAGGTGGGTCGTAGAAGCGTGGTTGGTGGGTGGAAAATGCTACTACCGGGGGTGGTAGCAGGGTAGTAGCTATGTGGTAAGTGGGTCGGACAAATCGACAACGACCCCTCTACCACCCTTGGGTTAGTAAAGGGTGTAGTAGGTGGGTGGTAAGTAATACTACCGGGAGATAGTGAAACGGTGATATATCGGTAGTAAGTGGGTCGGACGTATTGACAACGACCCCTTTACCACCCTAAGATAGTAAAATATTTTATCAGTGTACATTCTTCACTTCTGGCTCAAAGCGCGGCAATTTCCTACACACCAGACTTCGGTTAGGAGCATCTCAGCTCAATGCCCACCTGTACCAATTCCAACTCACCGATTCACCAAAATGTTCATGCAGCAACCAATCCGAAACTGTTGAACATTTCATTCTCAACTGCATGCTCCACAACAATTATCGAACAGTGATGCTAAATGAGTTATCCACCATTCTCAATATCGACTTCACATCTCTAACAAAATCAGTTCAAATAGATATCATACTTAATGGTTACAGCCTTAGTCAGGTCAGCGGACGACGGGTAGCGTATTGTGTCCAAAAATATATTATGCATGAAAGGAGGGTACCAGGTCAGAACACCAGGGGCAGGACAGGAGGGTACCAGATAAGACCACCAGGGGCAGGACAGGAGGGTACCAGGTCGTACCACCAGGGGGCAGGACAGGAGGGTACCAGATAAGACCACCAGGGGGCAGGACAGGAGGGTACCAGATAAGACCACCAGGGGGCAGGAGGGTACCAGTTCAGACCACCAGGGGGCAGGACAGGAGGGTACCAGATAAGACCACCAGGGGCAAAACAGGAGGGTACCAGATAAGACCACCAGGGGGCAGGACAGGAGGGTACCAGGTCAGACCACCAGGGGGCAGGACAGGAGGTGTACCAGGTCAGACTACCAGGGGGCACGACAGGTTACAAGGTCAGACCAACAGGGGAAGGACAGGAGGGTACCAGGTCAAACCACCAGGGGGCAGAACAGGAGAGTACCAGGTCAGCACACCAGGAGCAGAACAGGAGGGTACCAGATAAGACCACCAAGGGACAGGACGGGAGGGTACCAGGTCAGACCACCAGGGGGCAGGACAGGAGGGTGCCAGGTCAGACCACCAGGGGCAGGACAGGAGGGTACCAGATAAGACCACCAGGGGCAGGACAAGAGGGTACCAGGTCAGACCAACAGGGGGCAGGACAGGAGGGTACCAGATAAGACCACCAGGGGGCAGGACAGGAGGGTACCAGATAAGACCACCAGGGGGCAGGACAGGAGGGTACCAGGTCAGACCACCAGGGGACAGGACAGGAGGGTACCAGATCAGACCACCAGGGGGCAGGACAGGAGGGTACCAGATAAGACCACCAGGGGGCAGGACAGGAGGGTACCAGGTCAGACCACCAGGGGACAGGACAGGAGGGTACCAGATAAGACCACCAGGGGGCAGGACAGGAGGGTACCAGATAAGACCACCAGGAGCAGGACAGGAGGGTACCAGATCAGACCACCATGGTGCAGGACAGGAGGGTACCAGATAAGACCACCAGGGGGCAGGAGGGTACCAGTTCAGACCACCAGGGGACAGGACAGGAGGGTACCAGATAAGACCACCAAGGGGCAGGACGGGAGGGTACCAGGTCAGACCACCAGGGGGCAGGACAAGAGGGTACCAGGTCAGACCACCAGGGGGCAGGACAGGAGGTACCAGGTCAGACTACCAGGGGGCAGGACAGGAGGTACCAGATAAGACCACCAGGGGGCAGGACAGGAGGTACCAGGTCAGACCACCAGGGGGCAGGACAGGAGGGTACCAGGTCAGACCACCAGGAGGCAGGACAGGAGGTTACAAGGTCACACCACCAGGGGGCAGGACAGGAGGTTACAAGGTCAGACCAAGCACTCGGGTATCCTTTTACGTTACGCTTTGGATTAGCATAACATGGGGGGGGGGTCTGGGGCCCGCGCAACCAGAACGTAACAGCGGGGTAAACAATGTCGAAACTGCGTAAGGTAATTTATGGACGGCCCCAAGCGCCAGTTTCATCGGCTTATGCAATGGACAGTTCAATTAAATTATATCGCTCTTTATCATATATTTGCAGTCTTCTAATCAGGTCTGCAAGTCATGACCCCGCACATGATCTGACCTCTAGCAGTTGAACCTGTGACTTGAGGGAGCTGAGGATGACAAAATGAAATCAGGGCACCAGATCACCATGTAGACCGAATGTCGTGAGAATTTGAGACATGAGGGTGCTTAGGGTGCGACGGTTTGTCCTGGAATTGCCCATAGATTAAAGGAAACGGTCCTCCGGAGGTCTGAACTTGGCCCGGATCGCCAAGCACAGTTGGACAGATAGGGTCATACGGGGTCAGACAGGATCATATGGGGTCAGGCAGGGTCATACGGGGTCAGACAGAGGCAGATTGGGTCATACAAGGTCAGATAGGGCCATACGGGGTCAGATAGGGTCATACGGGGTCAGACAGGGTAAGATAGGGTCAGGCAGGGTCAGACGGGGTCAGATAGGGTCATACAGGGTCATACAGAGTCAGACAGGGTCAGATAGAGTCAGGCAAGGTCAGATAGGGTCATACAGGGTCAGATAGGGTCATAATCTGACCGTCTGACCATATCTGACCTGTCTGACCCTATCTGACCGTCAGATAGGGTCAGAAGGGGTCAAACAAGGTCAGACAGGGTCAGACAGTCAGATAGGGTCATACAGGGTCAGATGGGGTCAGATAGTGTCATACGGGGTCAGACAGGGTAAGATAGGGTCAGACAACGTTGGAGCCTAACCTTATTACAATGTTGTATTTGTAATCCAACATTGATATGACATTGAATCCCATGAATAATAAAATGTTGGCTTTGGATGTCAATACAATATTGAATTCCAATGTCGATAAAACCAAAAAAGTGGCCAAGAAATCAATATTTATTCAATATTTGACAGGCCCATGCAGGAGAGGTCTGAGACCACGCAGGAGGCTCAGACCTCCCCTAAATTGGATTTGCAATAGGGACCAGGCCCTCGCAGGGGTTGGGCGCCTCATAGTCTAGTGGCTGCGGCGCCCTTAAAGGGAGTGTGCCTACTCACATCACTTATTTGGAGTTATTGACACTGGTCTATAGAACACAATTTTCTGAATTGAACCATTACTTCATTTCTCCAGATTCACCCTAGTTGCTGAGATATTCAAAGACTCCAGGAATTTGCTTGGGAGCAAAAAGTTATCGGGTAGACTCCAGATGGCTTCCCACTACTAAAAGCACTGCAACTATCGATTATACCGCTAGCATATCGTTATCACCGGCCAATAGTAATTCGAACAAACAGCTCGTGCGCGCTGATGGCAGCTGCCGAACAACAGAACCTGGGCGGCCATCATGCTTTTCGACGGTTTGTTTACATTGAACCAGACTGGTTATTAATTTGTATGCGATGTTCGGGCTTGCACTAAGAGCTGGCGTTTTCGCAGCAAATGGCCGCCAGGGACCGCTAGTGAGCCATGGTGTTTACTCTGGCTCACTAGCGGTCCCTGGCGGCCCGAAGCTGCTAAAACTCCAGCTTTTAGTGCGAGCTATCTCGGTCGTATCTTTGGTAGTTGTGTTATCGTGGTTTAATTTGGTAATTGGTATTGTCCTTCCAGTAACTTGACAATCCTGGCTGATGCGTTGACAAATCTTCAAACGAACGATAACGGTCATTTGTGGAAATGCCGAATCAGTGCTCAAGGCAATAGATAAGATACCAGAAATGTACTTATGAAACTTGTACTTTCATACCAGAAATGTATGAAATGCTGCAGCAGCAGCAGCAGCAGCAGCAGCAGCAGCAGCAGCTAATTCCCATTCTCATGAAAGTATAATTAAGTTTTGTTCACACAATTGATATTTTTAACATAAAGGTAGGTGTAGCATGTATTGATGTCTTACTTATTCTAAATTGAAATAAGTATTAACTGCGCATAGGTGGTAGCTACCTACCTAGTATCTACCACAACAATAAGAAACTTGAAATTAAATTGAATTACAGGCTTCTAGAATTGCTTTGGAGCTGGTGTGCGGAGTGGAAAACTCTGACTAAAATAAGTATAAAGAGTGGAAAATTAAACCAAAAAGCTTATGTACCAGGCTTTATCACCCAATTACCTGCTCACCAAAATTAGTTATTACCTATGCCAATTTTTACCTGTCTTTTCGTCCACAGGCTGTCCCTATCATTACATCCATAAATCAGTATCAGGTTTCCAATTATCCAATACATTTTAAAATAAGAAGTGGGAAATTCACAGTAAAACTCGGGAAAAAGAGTGGAAAAATAGTATTCATTGGGTGTCATTTTCCACCCAAAATTCCCAATGCTAGGACACTGAATTAAAATGTATCTAAATCGGCCTTTTTACAGTTTTCAATACACTTACACAGCTTTCTGTAGTCAAAGTGGTCAATATCTCACTTTAGTATTTACCAAATCATTACTTTTGATACAACAGGAGCTATACGATCCCAGATAAACTGCAACCACCAGCACCAACCCCAAACCCAAGGTGATATATCCCCAAACCCAAGGCGATATATATAACCCAAACCCACGCAAGCGCACGTATTGAAAAGGCGGAACGTATTTTATCTACCGTGGCCTGGGCGAAACGATCGGACTGTATTTTGTCTTAGGTGCGTCGTTTACGTAACAATTTGTTACCTCTGATTACCTTCACCGTAGTGGGGATCGTTTTTTCGATATCGAAACGAAAAATAAGTAAAAACAATAAAGTGAAAATTCAACTAAAGGGGCTCCAGATGTAAATTTCGTTGTATCCAACCATCACAACAATAGCTACTTATCGTAGGAAAAATAATTTTGACTTTCCAAAACAGTAGGCACACTCCCTTTAAACACACCAACAGCAATTCATCGAAGTTCACATTCTAATCAGTAGCGGATCCAGGGGGGGCCGTAGGGGCTGAAGCCCCCTGCCTTAGAAAACGGCGCCCTCGGGCACCGCGGCGCCGAAGGCGCCGCGACGACGTTCTTGCAAAGGATTTGCCGGCGCCGAAGGCGCTGTAGCGTTCTCGGGAGGCCACCAGGGCGCCCTTGTGTCTACCGACATAGTCGTAGCACTGTTGAAAGGCACCCTGGCACCCTCAGAAGACAGCTTGCCGCCCTCACAACGCATTATTCCGCCCTCAGAAGGTACATTGCCGCCCTCGGAAGGCATCATGACGCCCTCGGAATGCATCATGCCACCCTCGGAAGGCATCATGCCACCCTCGGAAGGCATCATGCCACCCTCGGAAGGCATCATGCCGCCCTCGGAAGGCATCATGCCGCCCTCGGAAAACATCGTGCCTTTTTGAAGAAAATGGAATTTTCTTTCATTTGATTTTTTGCAATTTGCTTTACAACTCGATTGCTATGGTTTTTCAAACATTTATCGTTTTTCCACCAAAAATGGCATGACCTGACGTCACTTAAACGTTATTATCTCCTTAACTACTTCACTAATTTAAATTACATCAGTTGGGCAAACTACGGGGAGGCGATCTAAAAATAGATCGATCAAAAATTAGGTCGTGACGTCATAAAAATGGGCGGAGCATGCCCTTATAAGGAGATCCGATCTAAAAATGTATTGTTTTCCTGACATTCACACCTTCAAACACCCTATCACCCCTAAAAAAAATGCCCATCACCCCTGGATTTTTTTCGGTTGAAACTGCACGAATCACGCCATCATATTGTCTTGTACTTGTATGATCAGATCCCTACTTTGGCAGATATGGCCAAAGTAAGGGTCGGCGATCTCAATTTCGGCAATCGCAGCAGCCTCAGCGATTTAATTTTGATTCGCCACCTGACTTCATGATCTAAAATTGGATTAGCGGGCTGACTACCGATCTAAAAATGTATTTCACACTGTGGTCGTTGCGTCGCGGAATCAATATTTAGATCGTC
The DNA here is from genome assembly GCA_036785665.1 of Chirona hameri. Taxonomy (NCBI): domain Eukaryota; kingdom Metazoa; phylum Arthropoda; class Thecostraca; order Balanomorpha; family Balanidae; genus Chirona; species Chirona hameri. The sequence goes on from JAXIVJ010002073.1 coordinate 100,697, forward strand.
ATTTACGTGGAATAAGGGGAATTACCGAATATGGTCTCATTTATTATTCCGATATATTGATGGACAACATGTTCTCCGACACTTTTTAACCTCCGAGTATGCGTATGTTGCTCCGAATTGTCCTAATGACAGGCCTCACAGTTTGATACTGCATGTATGCTTAAATATGGGCATAACAAAATCTAAAAATTTATTGATCTATTTTGTATCGCTTCTGTAGTTTGCCCAACTGACATGTTGAGAGAAGACGTAAAATGGATTCAACATAAGGTACGGAACGTTTCACGTCAATATCTATCATAGTTTTCAAGATACTGAGAAAATCCGGGAGGGGCAGATTCTGCCCCCCCCCCCCCGGGGGGGGGGGGGGGGCGGGTTAAGGAAGAGGCATATTTGACCCGTTTAATTGACATATTGGATTGCCGCTCCTTTGGACCATGCCGCCCCTGTTACCGAGGAAATATGCCGCCCTCGGGCCTGAAGCCCCCTGCCTTAGAAAATCCTGGATCCGCCACTGATTCTAAACACGCATATACATTGCAGATACGGGTCTAAGTTGATTGTATAGCCTCACGTCTCAATAATATATCAATACACATCGGTCACACAGTATGAGCAGCTATTGGACCGAGCTGGTGACCAAACAGTTGGACGCATACAATAAACACCAAATTAAAGTCATGCTACAGCATGCAATAATGAATACCGCCAGTGTCTCAATAGGCCAATCCGCATCACTTTCTCTTGTACATCAGTTGACAGCTGAACACTTCTCTACATGCTTCCGCAGTTCACCGGGAGAGATAAAGCCTTTGCTACACCGGTCACACCTGTGTTTGTAGTCGTGTGTGTGGTGGCGGATGACGTGCTTCTTCTCGTGCGACTGCACCGAGAACCGGGCCGGACAGAAGGAGCAGCCGTACGGCCGCTCCCCGTGTGAGTCCGCATGTGTATGGTGAGCTCTGTTCGTCTAATGTACCGGGCCGAGCAGGAGGAGCAGCCGTACGGCCGCTCCCCCGTGTGAGTCCGCATGTGTTTAGTGAGTTGCGACCGTGTAACGAACCGGGCCGAGCACACATGACACCGGTACGCCTTCACGCCATTGTGAAACTTCATATGGGTGATGTAACTACACGTCACGTTAAACCTGGCGCCACACTGCTCACACTGGCGGACCATCTCACCAGTGTGGATACGTTCGTGTATCGCCAGAGCACTGCCACGTGCGAACGCCTTGCCGCAGACGTCACATCCGTACGGCCTTTGACCGCTGTGTGCACGGCGGTGACGCGTCAGAGTACACCGCTCTGCAAACGCCTTGCCGCAGTCATCGCAGCGATGCGGCCGCTCTCCCGTGTGTATCAAGCGATGGTGTCTCATGCAAGTTATATTGTCTGTGGTGTACCCGCACCACTCACACTTATGTCTGCCGTCCCTGCCGATGTGGCCGTGACGCTGCTTCACGTGATTGTCCAGACGATCCTGTCCCAGACACGCATAGTCGCAGTGGACACAGTGAAGCATGCCTCCACCTGGGGAACAGATGGTGAGGTCTCAAATGGGCAACATTTATATTTAGTGAATGAGCTGTTTACTAGTGTATGAATATTACGCGGCAGAGGCAATACATGATAAGAAAATAAAAGGAAAGCTAAATATCATGCATATTGTGATAATGACAAACATAAGTGTAAAATATAAATAAAATAGTTGAATAATACAATAATTAATCTGAATAAAAATAATAAATATAAACACGCCCACAGGGGTGAAACTTTGTATACTTTTGAGGATGCACTTGCACCCCCAATGTTGAATTGTGGATCCCCAATGTTCCTTTTGCATCCCCAATATTTATTTGATAAGGAGGCCCCCTTAGAAAAAAGGCCCAACGGGAGGACAGGAATGAGGTTCTGTCCTTGAATGAGGCCTCTCTGCGTTTACAGGAGGCCCCCCTGTGCTTAAAGGAGGCCCCTCTGTGCATAAAGGAGGCCCATCTGTGCTTGAAGGAGGTCCAGCAGTGCTTAACCCGCGCACTGCAGGGGGTTTGCACCGACCACGAACTGCAGGGGGGGTGATTTCCGCCCCCCCCCCCATGAGATCCCGAAAACTACGCTACGTAGGGACAGGTGGAAAAGTGAATTTGATAGCTTGATACAAGTTCTATCGAAAGTATTTCAGTATTTTGTTTTAAGTCAGGTCAAAATTGAGGTCACCAGAGGTCATCAAAGGTCAAATTTCCCAGTTTTTTTTTCTGTTTTAGGACTTCGCTCCAGAAATTCCCATATATCTCGAAAACTATGCTAGTTAGAAACAAACGGAAAAAATAAATCGGCAGCCAGTTAAATTTTCAATCGACAAAATGTCCTCAAATTTTATCTTAGGTCAATATTTGAGGCTCCAGAGGTCAAAAAAGAAAAACATGCTCCTTTTTTATATTTTCTTCTTCGCTATTAACTTTTTACTTAATAAAGATAACGACAAACTGTTTTCGCCATTGTGTTTATCTAGTCAAGGCGCTTCGAATGATATACATGGTGACTTTGTTAAGTCAACTTAAAATTTGACCTCAGGTGAAGGTCAAGTGGTGACCCAAGTAGGGCATGTTGCATATAGGAAGACGTGTATGGACAAGGCAAACACATTGCTGCCTGTTCTACTTCTCTATCTTCATTATGTCGGGAGTTATTGACAAAAAGTGATGGCGACCTCGGATGACCTCAAATGACCCCATAGGGGTTACTGAACAAAAAATACACTTGGATCATCAAGAATATCCTATAATAACATGATCCAGAAGTAATTGGACTAATATCATGCATATCCTTGAAATAGGAAGCATTTGTATATTTCCCCATTGACTTATTATGGGGAGGTTACGAAATTGACCTGACCTTAGGTCACCGATATACAAATTCTGAGATAAACGAATTGTAAGTACGTATGCCCTCATAACATCATGTAAGTTTCAAAGTGATCGGTGAAAAACTCTTGGCTTTGGCACAACTGAAACATTTTTGGAGGTGGGGTCACTTGACCTGGTCTGGTAACCTGACCTGAGATGACCCGAGGTTATATTTTGTTTTCAAAGTGTGCGCAATTGATGTCCTAACAGGTGTATCAAAACTCAGTGGCTCTGCGCGCCGCCGTTTTTTCGCTATCTTCGAAAAACCAGAGGGGCGGAAATCAACCCCCTGCAGTGCGCGGGTTAAAGAAGGCCCCCTGTGCCTGAAGGAGGCCCCTCTGTGCTTAAAGGAGGCCCCTCAGTGCTTAAAAGCGGCCCCCTGTGATTGAAGGAGGCCCCTCTGCGCTTAAAGGAGGCCTCCTGTGCTTAAAGGAGGCCCATATGTGCTTAAATGAGGCCCCATGTGCTTAAAGGAGGCCCATCTGTGCATAAAGGAGGCCCCCTGTGCTTGAAGGAGGCCTCTCTGTGCTTGCAGGAGGCGCATATGTGCTTAAAGGAGGTCATCTGTGCTTAAAGTAGGTCCCTATGTGCTTAAAAAGGCCTCTGTGCTTAAAGGAGGCCCCTCAGTGCTTAAAGGCGGCCCCCTGTGCATAAAGGAGGCCCCCTGTGCTTGAAGGAGGCCTCTCTGTGCTTGCAGGAGGCGCATATGTGCTTAAAGTAGGTCATCTGTGCTTAAAGTAGGTCCCTATGTGCTTAAAAAAGGCCTCTGTGCTTAAAGGAGGCCCCTCAGTGCTTAAAGGCGGCCCCTTGTGCTTGAAGGAGGCCCCCTGTGCTTGAAGGAGGACCCCTGTGCTTGAAGGAGGCCCCTATGTGCTTGAATGAGACTCCTCTGTGCTTGAAGGAGGCCCCTCTGTGCTTAAAGGAGGCCCTGCTGTGCTTAGAGGAGACTCCTCTGTGTTTAAAAGAGGCCCTCTGTGCTTAACCCGGCATTAACTGGTGCCTCAGCAGAACGCTATTGACTGGGGGAAGGGGGGGGGCGGTAAACGCCCTCCCCCTGGTTATCTTCCGAACCCATGATCGCGGGGAGACGCACAAGGCGGCTATCGAAAGCTCTCAATGAGACGAATCTAAAGCATGCTAAAAAATATCAAAGCGAGGTAAAATGTTAGGTCACGGTTAGGTGAAAGGTCAAAATCAGCGTATTTGAGTTTATGGGCCATACTTTGCATCCAAAGCCTTCGATTGCGACCAGTTTCACCCGAAGTGCTGCTAAAGGTATGATACATATCCCGCATGAGCTAAAGTGAGATTGTTCGTGAAGGTCGTCAGGTCAAAAAAGGTCACTATGCTCAAAATATCTAATAATATTTATTTGGCTAGAGCAGTTTTGTCTCAGAAATACAGTGGTGGCATTTATTTGTCTGTATCTAGTCAATAAAAGCAACAACACAATTACAAAATATGACGTCATGAGTTACCAATACTTTAGATGTCATAAGGCAGTCAAAAATGAAGATATCAGTTTGAAATTTGGTATGGTAGTTGCCTATGTATGGTTCTCTGACATATCTTCCGGTTTTTTAAATATCAAAAAAAAAATTGTGTTAACTTCCCCCAAAAAAAACATGTTTTGAGTTTTTTGGGGCGAAAAAATAACATTTGCAAAAATCCGAGATAGCTAGTTTGTAGCCGTTGCAATTTGCTATCTTTTGGCGTTTTTTGATTGCATTTTGCTTCAAATTTGGCAACAAAAAAAAAATCGACGAAATGTCTTCATTTGTGCACACAAGACGTAAAAATTATGTATAAGAAGGTACCCGAAGTTTCACATTGATAGCGCTATTAGTTTTTCAGCTATTACGAAAATTCATCAGGAGGCGGGGGGGCGTTAAACGCCCCCAGACAATGGTGGGTTAATACGCGATGTGGAGGGCCTCTGCCAATTACACGCCCTGGAGGGGAGGGGGTGGATTTCGCCCTTGAAATCCGCCCCTAAGATCTCGCCCCCCATAAGAGCTACAATAACGAAATTTGTAGGGTAGGGAGGTTCTGGATGGAACCCCTCAGGGGCGTGGGAACTACTTTGAAGCTGGGGGCGAACTTTTTGGCAATACTACGGCAGGCAAAAATTAAGACTGAAAAGAAGCAACGTGTACTGCTCTTTTCCATACCCAATGCTGCTTATTGCCAATAGTATGTCATATTTTTAAGGAAATGGGTATCAATATCATATAAGGAAATGGGTCGCATAACAAGCAAAACAAACTAGAGAATATCGCTACCGTTAATTGAAGTCGTTATCTGTCATAGTTTTCAAGTTATTGAGAAAATCCGGGAGGGAGGAGGGTAAAATTTACCCCCCTCCCCAGCGGGGCGCGGGTTAAGGCCACTCATCTGACGTGAGTGGCAACACATACGTTTCTTAACGTCGGCTTACTTGCAGGTATATCAGGGGCGATGAACTGGAGGCCCCCTGACAACTTGTCAGGAGGCCCCCTGACAACTTGTCAGGAGGACCCCTGACAACTTGCCAGGAGGCCCCCCTGACAACTTGTCAGGAGGACCCCTGACAACTTGCCAGGAGGCCCCCACTACGATTTGCATCCCCAATGTCATTTCCAAAGTTACACCCCTGCACGCCCATCATCGAAGGTCCACACCTGCGATGTCGATTTTTGAAAACGATTGGAGGACCGAACAGGAACGGAGCGAAGAAGTCCACCGGCGCCATAGCTTTACAAATACACTAAATCGGCTGAAAATTAACCACACATTTCATTAAGGAAGATCTAAGCAGCTTATACAACAGTGAATTTGTGTTAAACCAGTTTTTAACCCAGGGGTATAGGTTTCTATTCCGTTGAGGGATCCCCCCCCAAACTGGGGCTTCAGCCCCCCCCCCTCCACTTTGACGAGGAAGTGGGTCAAATCCGGGGAGAATCTGTATTTTTTTTTATAGTACTTCAAGCGATTTTTTTCCAGCTCAGCATTCCCCCCCCCCCCCCCCCAACTTGTCTGGAGAAGCTACGCCCCTGTCTTAGCCCGCGCCCTTCCGGTGCTCGGCGCCAGCTTAGTCGTGCCAGGGGAGGCATCTGACGCCCACCCCCGAACTCCGCTCCAATGGGGATTAGGCAGAATCCAAAAATGCCCTTTGATAGCTCGTCTAAATTCATGTAGAAATTATTTCAGTTATTTTTGGTTCAGGTCAATATTGAGGTCACTACCAGCAGTCATCAATTGTGTATTGTGTATTATCAGCAGAACAACCACAGGCCTAGAGCCCACTTATGGGCTCTGGGCCTGTGGGTGTTTCACACATCACATCAAACGTCAATATTGCAAGTTTTAGCAATTGGCTCCAGAAGCCGCCAAAATGTTTCAGCGACTGCGATAGCTAGGAAGAGTAAGAAGCTGTAAATAAAATGAAACGTATCAAAGTTGTAATTGCTTAAAGGAAATAGTTCACCTTCAACATTAGTTTTAAACTGATATAGCAGTTGTGTAGCCCGTGTTGGGAAACCCTATCTGCAAGTTTTCTTGACTGAAAAGACTCTCCAGCCGAATATATGTATTTTTTTGGCGAAGGAATGCGGTGCTGGCGAAATAATGTTGTACTGGTTCTAGCCCGGGCAGAGGCTATACCATCAGCCAATCAGCTTGCAGCTAGTGCTAGCAAGCGAACGCCGGCCGCCGGTTGGCACATCTCCAATGCGAGTCTATCCTTACGCGACTACTTTCGAATCTGATTGGCTGAACCATTATTTAATTTCGCGTGACGTCAGGACTCTGACTCAGAGAGTATGCATACAGTTTTTTTTATAAACAATAAAATGTACGGCCTTCTGTCCTGAATCGGCGCGATATAAGGCCATTTTTTACAATATAAAAAGATATTGTATTAACAAATATAGTCAAATCATGTTGGGTAAAATTTTCCAAGGTGAACTATTTCCTTTAATACGCGCAGTGGATGGGGGAGGGGGGCACTTTTGTGCCCCCCCCCCCCCCCACGTTTTTCCTGAATATCTCGAAAACGAAGTGGAGCAGGGCGGTGTTTTGTTTTGCCGACATTAAGGCCAACTCAATAGCGAATCGTTTGACGCAAAACAAAATAAAAATCGGTCGATACATTTTTGAGTTATATGGATTTTCAGTCCAAGATGGCGGCCAGAATAGCGGTCGGCAAATCGATATCTTCGAACCAACAGTCGGATCGGGATAATTCAAACGCCATTCGGTAGACAATGTCAATGTTCATACCGGAAAACAACTTTGGACACATTGCTGGTGACCTGTGACGTCACAGAGGTCAAATTCCAAAAAAAAAACATTTGTCCAGATTTGGCCTTCGTGACCTCGTTTGACCTTGAAGATATCGACCGAAGGTCAAGACAATTTCAGAAAATGTAGATAATCATAGCACCTATCTATCTTGTAAGTTTCATCCTTCTAGCTCTCATTCGTTCGGAGATCTTGGGGGGGGGGGGCACTAAATCATTTTCAGCAGCACTTACTTCATATTTTTCAGTACAACCGGTGTGAAAACTACAACCGGTGAAAGGTGAAACATTCCCTTTAAAGGGAATGTTTCACCTTTCTGAAAGTTGTCAAATATACACTGGTTATAGTAGAACATATGAAGTAAGTGCTGCTGAAAACGATGGTGATATTATTTTTTTTCACTCGAAAAGTCACTCAACTTTATATAAATTAAGTTTCTAGATTTAGGCGAATGACGTCATCATTTAGCTATATACCGCCGCTGATTGGCTGACAAAGTGGGCTTAGTTGAAAGTGTCTGTCAGCCAATCAGCGGCTGCACCAGATTGGAATAATTTTGCAAATGGTAAATTAAATTGCTTAAAAACGGTTAAGTTTTAGGAAAAATGACCTGAGTAATTTAGACATTTCAATAACGGCTCAAGATAATGGCTATCTCAGTTTAAAACTAATACAAAGGAGAAACATTCCCTTTAAAGGGAAATAATGACCTTTTCCCACAAAAATGGAGTTAGCACTTCAAATCGCCAGACGAGACCAAAATACATTGTAAATTCATCACATTTTCCATGAAAACTTTCCTACCGAAAGATATTTCAAGTTATAGTTGATAAGCGTTCCACACTTTTAACGACCGGTACTTGCAAGTACTTTTGGTCCTCACCAAACTGCGGGCTTTTGCCGTATTGTTTTTTTTACACAATGAAGTGGAAAATATATTGTGCGTTCTGCTTGTTGTGATTATATGCCCGGCGATCCTCTAAAACTAACAGCGATTGGAAAAAGTGGCAATAAAATCGGAAGCTCATCGATGCACATCAACGGCGGCATAGTTAGTGGTTGCGACCCTCAATTTTTGGAAATCGCTTCATTTGTTTCCAACATTAGGAGTTTTGTACAGTTTGTCTGTGGCTGTATATAACACTATGCTTTATATTATCATGAAAAATAATAATTTTCCCCCCAAATACTAACAAACAATAACACAAAACTGGCAATTAAATCGGAAGCTCATCGATGCACATCGACGGCGACCTATTTAGCGTCGGCGATTTGTTTACAAAGTCATTGTCATGCTTCTCGGCGCACTTAACCATTTGTGGTGAGTTGTTTCTGATTATATGCTGAGAAGCGGGTATCGTCAAAGGCTATCATCCCATATTCCCGTTTAGTATACCCAAGTCCCGTAGCAGGCTTCATTAATGACGCCACTGGTGCCATTCTTTTGTAGCATTGCAAAATATATCTGATTTTGAGTTGAAAGATAATTAAAGGAAATAGTTCACCTTCGGAAAAAAATTCAGAACACGATTTTATTATATTTTTTAATACAGTTTCTTTTTTTCTTTTTCAAAATAGTCCGACATCGCGCCAATTCAGGACAGAAGGTTGTAAATTATTAATTGTATCGTGTGCGTTATTGGTCTGCGCATGCTCCCTGCAGTGCTGGCACAATTCAGACGCTACGGTATACCATATATGCGCCGCATTCCTTCGCCAAAAAGTAAAATATCTTCGGCTGGAGAGTCTTTTAGTCAAGAAAACAGTCAAGATAAGGATTTTTCAACACGGGCTATAAAACTGCTATCTCAGTTTAAAACTAATGTTGAAGGTGGACTATATCCTTTAAAGACATATTCAAAGTATTTTTTTTAGTTTGAATTTTCTTGTTAATCATTATTAAAGGTATCTTATCACTTTATTTCATAGTAGTTGACACTTCAGAAACTTATGACGCATTAATATTGTATCCAATTTCCAATATGCATTTCCCTCGCCTTTTGCTACTGTGGCGCAGTGCCGAGTGCTTTGCGAATACTTGCTTGCCTGGGGTTCAAATCATTCCGCCCTTATTTCATTCGAGTTGGCATAGTTTGCATATTGTTGTTATTCATGGCTTATACTGATAGTCAGGCATGCATCAATGCAGAATTCACGACTGCATCAGCAGTGGACCATTAACATCCAATCGTCACAGAGCCTCCAAAAATGCCGCACTCGATGTAAACAATGGTAGGGAAGGACGAATTTGTCAATGACCTTCATGAAAAACACAAGGTAGGTACTTGTTTTTTCAAACTTACAACTTTGAATTTGGGAAGAATTGTATTTAATTCTTAAATTTAAATAAAATAATTTTAAAACCATAACGGTAGCCTAAGAAATTGTTGCTAACCAAATCAAAAGGTCATTATTTCCCTTTAAGTGTGATAAGTTAGCGCCTAGCGGTGTGAGATCGACTTGACTGATCGTGTCCACGTGCAGTCATGTCATGTATGACGTATGTATGACATAGCTATGCATGGCGTCGAATGTATGACTTGTATAGCCAGAAAGTGACGCAAGGTCTCACAGAGCGAACGACGACGGAATTTATATCAAGAGAATCTGCCTACATATACGCCAGATCGCACGAAGCAAGTCGAAAGACAACAAATTGTTAACCCATTAACATGATTGTCAATCTGAGTGCTTCATAATTTCAATTTATGCAGCTGTTTTCTCTCTCGCCGGTTTTCCTCTGTTCGAGAGGAATACATGTATAATAACCTTCAGTTCCGTCCCACCAGGCAGTGCGTGTGCATGTGTACAATATGTGACAGCTGAATGTTTGTCATAGGCCGGCTGTCGGACAGTCTGGACCGTCCCTGACCTAGTTGGTCTACATGCTCCGAACACAGCACAGCATATGGCCATCAGCCGCCTGACCAGTACTGGATCTAGTACACCTGGCTGAAACCATACACAGGGATATATACCGAGACAAAGCAATGGTGCACCTATGTATGTTGTGCTTTGATGAAGGTAATGACACCCCTCCCCATCGGTACTCAGTCCGCCCACCCGGTATGTGTCAGTATTGTACCTTGGCAATCTGTATATCAATATTCGTAATGCGATATTACAGGTGAAACAGATAATTATGCCTTCACCAGCTAAAAATGTATTCTAAAACGCCAACAGCAATTCATCGAAGTTCACATTATAATCACGCATATACATTGCAGATACGGGGCTAAGTTGATTGTATAGCCCGACGTCTCAATAATATAGCAATACACATCGGTCACAGAGTATGCGCAGCTATTGGACCGAGCTGGTGACCAAACAGTTGGACGCAAACAATACACTCTACATTAAAGTCATGCAACAGCAGGCAATAATTAATACCGTCGGTGTCTCACTAGGCCAATCCGCATCACGTTACTGTGTACATCAGTTGACAGCCGAGCACTAGTGTACATGCCTATGCAGTTTACCGGGTGTAAGACAGCCTTTGCCACACCGGTCACACCTGTGTTTGTAGTCGTGTGTATGTTGGCAGGTGACGTGCTGCTTCATGTTCGACAGATTCGAGAACCGGGTCGGACAGAAGGAGCAGCCGTACGGCCGCTCCCCCGTGTGAGTCCGCATGTGTTTGGTGAGCTCTCCCCGTGTAACAAACCGGGCCGAGCACACATGGCACCGGTACGCCTTCACGCCATTGTGAGACTTCATATGTGTGATGTAATTAGACGTCACGTTAAACGTGGCGCCACACTGCTCACACTGGTGTACCATCTCCCCGGTGTGGATACGTTCGTGTATCGCCAGGTGGCCGCCACGTGTGAACATCTTGCCGCAGACGTCACATCCGTACGGCCTATGAGACTGACCAGCCATGTGTATACGGCGGTGACTCATCAGATGACCCCGCTGAGTAAACGCCTTGCCGCAGTCGTCACAGCGATGCGGTCGCTCTCCCGTGTGTGTCAAGCGATGGCGTCTCGTGTTAGTTATATTGTCTGTGGAGTACTCGCACCACTCACACTTGTGCCTGCCGTCCCTGCCGATGTGGCTGTGACGCTGTATCACGTGATTGTCCAGACGATCCTGTCCCAGACATGCGTAGTCGCAGTGGACACAGTGAAGCATGCCTCCGCCTGGGGAACAGATGGTTATTGTGTGGTCTCAAATGGACATTTATATTTAGTGAATGAGAATGAGTGTTTTTGTATTAATATTACGTGGCTGCAGCAATATATCATTAGAAAATAAGGAAAACTAAATATTATGCATATCGCATATGCAACAGAGGGTTCGCAAAATCTGTACAATGTGAAAGGCATAAGCCGAATTACCGTATAGTTATATTTGGGCAATTCCAGGACATAAGTGCTGCCAAGGGTATGATAAACATGAGCTAAAGTGAGATTGTTGGCAAAAGTCAAGATCAATGTCAGGTCACAAAAGGTCACTATGTGCAAAATATCTACGAAAATCATGCAACACATGTTTTATGTGCTATTCACTGTCGAACTTCCACATGGAGTTCGACAGTGATAGTCATGTTACCACCTGACGTCATTTACGTGAAGGTAGTGTCAAGTTTAGGTCAAGCTCACGTCACTGAAGGTCAAAATTTGAAAATGATAAATCTAAATGAAAAAGGCATGTTTCTAGATCAGCTTTGTCTCAGAAATACAATTCTGGCATTTATTTGTCCGTATCTGGTCAATACAAGCCAAAAAATAACAATGTCAAAATATGACGTTATGATTTACCCATACATTATATGCCAGTCAGTCAAAAATGATATCATTCTAACATTTGGTGTGGTAGCTGCCCATATGCGGTTCTGTTGCATGTATTCCGGGTTTTTGAATATCTTTGAAAAAAATAATTTTGTGGGTATTTTCCCCAAAACAAATATTTTTATTTTGGGGGCTCAAAACCCAAAAATTCCACAAATCCGAGAAAGTCATGTTGAAGCCCTTGCTATTTGCTATCTTTTAACGTTTTTGGTTTCATTTTTCTTAACATAAGGCATTTGTACGGTCTGTTAACTTTTAGCTGATTTTGGTGTAAAACTCGTGTGTTGTGACGTCACTAATTTCGCTATAACTCAAGAGAAGAAAAAAATCGACGAAATTGCTGTTATTTTTTCACAGAAGACATCAAATCGATGCAGAAGAAAGTACCCGAATTTTCACGTTGATAGCGTTTTTAGTTGTTGAGGTATTACGCAAAATAATCAGGGGGCGTAAAACGCCCCCCGTCAATGGCGGGTTAAGACCCCTGTTGACCCCCCCATGAGTTTCAGTTGCCACGCAAAATTTTGCATGCATGTTACCAACTGAAGGAACCAACTTTTTTCGTAAATAAAACAAATATCGAAGCGGGCAAACATGGCGCCATGGCGCGCCAGGCGTCTTGACCTGACTTAAAGGCCGTCAGATTAAATTGTCAAATTTTGATTTTAGGGGGTAACTTTTTATGTCATCATATTATTTGTTTATTCCTCTCTCTAATGATATATAGTTTTGCCCTGATGTGTATTTTTATCCTGGAGATACAATTACGAACGTAGTTGAATGTTTGACCTTGACCTGCATTTCGCTAACCTATATCTTATGACCCCTTAACCTGACGACAATACATATTCAAGAATCGAAATCAGCGCCCAGAATAACCCCATACACCACTTTAAAGCGAAATCGGAGGGGGTGTGGTATACTTTTTCACCCTTACGTTGGTGATTTGTCCTGGAATTGCCCATTTAAAGGGAAATAATGACCTTTTTCCACAAAAATGGAGTTAGCACTTGAAATCGCCAGACGAGACCAAAATATATTGTAAATTCATCACATTTTGCATGAAAACTTTCCTACCGAAAGATATTTCAAGTTAAAGTTGATAAGCGTTCCACACTTTTAACGACCGGTACTTGCAAGTACTTTTGGTCTTCATCAAACTGCGGGCTTTTCCCGTATTGGTTTTGTACGCAATGGAGTGGAAAATATATTGTGCGTTCTGCTTGTTGTGATTATATGCCCGGCGATCTTCTAAAACTAACAGCGATTGGAAAAAGTGGCAATACAATCGGAAGCTCATCGATGCACATCAACGGCGGCTTAGTTAGTAGTTGCGACCCTCAATTTTTGAGAATAAATTGATTTGTTTTCAACATTGGGAGTATTGTATAATTTGTCTGTGGCTGTATTTAACACTATGCTTTATATTATCAGGAAAAATAATAATTTTTCCCCAAAAAACTAACAAACAATAACACAAAACTGGCAATTAAATCGGAAGCTCATCGATGCACATCGACGGCGACCTATTTTAGCGTCGGCGATTTGTTTACAAAGCATTGTCATGCTTCTCGGCGCACTTAACCATTGTGGCGAGTTGTTGCTAGTAGCGCTTTCGTTCTCCATGGCAACCAGGCGTGAGCCAATGAAAAGCCAGAACGTATTCCCTTTCTGCTTTTGATTAGCTGACGCCTGGTTGCCATGGAGAACGAAAGCGCTACTAGCGTGTGTCCGAGCAGCGCTCAGTTTGATCGGAAATGTCACAGAGCCTCCAAAAATGCCGCAATCGATGTAAACAATGGTAGGGAAGGGCGAATTTGTCAATGACCTTCATGAAGTACACTAGGTACTTGTTTTGTATTTTTCCCAAACTTACAACTTCGAATTTTGGAATAATTTTATTTAATTCTTAAATTTAAATAAAATAATTTTAAAAACCATAGCGGTAGCCTAAGAAATTGTTGCTAACAAAATCAAAAGGTCATTATTTCCCTTTAACAGTGTCATAATCTTGTATTGACAAAATTAACCCTCGCCCTACGGGGGGGCTGACAGGCCTCCCCTGAGGTTTTTCTTGAATAACTGTTTACACATGCGGCGCATCTTGCTGACATTTTCGGTAGCTGAGTTGACAACAATTATACGTATGGTGTAAAAATTTAATTGACATTGGTTACGCAGTTTGGGAGATAATCATGTTTTGATGACGTCATGTTGGTAAAAACGAGAAATATTTGAAAAATCGTAGAAAACAGAGTTTTAAAGCAAATTGAAAACGCAATTTACCAAAGATAAAAATGGCGTTCTCTTTAAAATGACAATCTCGGATTTTCAAATTTATGGGTTTTGACTCCTAAAATAAAAAATAAAAAATAGGTAAAATCCCTACAAAATAATTTTTTCAAAGATGTTAGAAAAACCGGAATATATGTGAGAGAACTGTGTATGGACAATATCCATACCAAATTTCAAAACAATATCTTCATTTTTGACTGAGTGATGGCTCCCTAAGTGTAAGCAACTGATGCAACATTTTTTTAAAGAACTTTTTCGACTTTTTTGTTGACAAGATACGAACAAATAATTACCTTTTCTGTATTTATGGGCCAAAATTGGTCTAGGAACATGTCTTTTTATTTACATTTATCAATTTCTAATTTTGAGGTTTTCTGAAGAGCAAAATCGCTGTTCTGGACGTGGTAAATCCGAGGGCATTCACTTGACCTGGAAGGTCACCCGTTGACCTGAAACCTACAAATCGCATACTGTTAGATTCCTCTCATGACAGGCAACATGCTGGTTCTTACCGCATTGCTCTAAGTTGCTTGGTTTGGAAGTTAACAGGGTGTCAGCCCCCCCCCCCCCCCCCGTAGGGTGAAGGTGAAAAAAGCTCCCGTAGGGGGAGGGTTACAATGACAAATAGTCGTTTGAAGCTCATCAGCTGCAACAGTTTAACCCTATTCCCTGCGGGCGGCCAGAATTATGTTAACATGTGGGGGGGGGGGGAGGCAGATTCGGCGCATTCGTCACTTAGTCTGATGCGGCTTCCGGAGCTATTGTAGTCTGTCTCGTGTAATCTTGTGTCTGTATCATCACACAATGTCCTGCCGCCGCTGTTCACGTTTGCTGCAATGACCACAGTTCTCTTGGCATGGACGTCTGTTCAAGCTATCGGCATTGGCATGGGACGATCCTGGTCGATAACAGACTTCGAAGTCATATTGTCCCAGCCTCGCCAACCAACGAGCCAGCTGTCCCTCAGGGTCTTTCAGGGTTTTAAGCCAACTGAGGGCAGCATGGTCAGTCCTGATCAGGAACCTTGCGCCGTGCAGATAGTGGTGAAAGTGCCAATTGTGTCTACGATCGCAGAAGCTCACGCCTCGCCACACAATAATTTCGTTCCGGACAGCTCAACGACCTACTGTAATATGCAATGACGCGCTCTATTCCATCTACTTCTGAGACAGAACTCCACCGATACCACAGTTGCTGGCGTCAGCATCGAGAATGTATGCCCTTGTAGGGTCCGGATAGGCCAGTACTGGAGATGTGGCCAGCGCTGCTTTCAGGGTATCGAAAGCTGCCTGACAGCGGTGATCCCAGATGAACTTTTGGTTGTTCTTTGTCAAATCGTGTAGTGGGGAAGCGACCGTCGCAAAATCCTTGACGAATCTGCGGTAGTATGCATATAAGCCCAGAAAGCTTCTCAGTTGTCTCTTGTCACCTGGCGTTGGCCAGTTGTGGCCGGCGGAACATTTATCTGGGTCAGTTTGAAAGTCATCTGCGGATACCTGATGTCCCAGATACTTGACTTCCCTCTTGAATAGCTCACATTTCTTTGGGTTTAGTTTAACCCGCCATTGACTGGGGGGGGCGTTTAACGCCCCCCCCCCCGATGAATTTTCGCAATAGCTGAAAAACTAATAGCGCTATCAACGTGAAACTTCGGGTACCTTCTTATAAATCATTGTTACGTCGTGTGCAAAAATGAAAACAAATCGTCGAAATTTGCTCGAGGTATAGCGAATTTAGCGACGTCACTATACACGAGTTTTACACCAAAATCAGCGTAACTTTGCCAGGCCGTACAAATGCCACATTTGAAGCAAAATCCAACCGAAAAAACGCCAAAAGACAGGAAATTGCAACAGCTAAAATCTGGCTATCTCGGATTTTTAGAACATTTTAGTTTCTGACCCAACAAACTCATATTTTTTTTTGGGGGAAATTATCAAAAAATCAAAATTTTCAAAAATATTATAAAAAAACGGAAGATATGTCAGAGAACCATACCTAGGGAACTACCATGCCAAATTTCAAACTGATATCTCCATTTTTGACTGACTTATGACATCTAAAGTATAGGTAACTCATGACGTCATATTTTGAAATTGCTTGTTTGGCTTTTATTGACTAGATACAGACAAATAAATACCACCACTGTATTTCTGAGACACAACTAGTCTAGTAACATGCCTTTTTTGTTTAGATTTAACAATGCAAATTTTGACCTTCGGTGATCTGAACTTGACCTGAACTTGACATTTACTTCACGTAAATTAAGTCAGGTGGTAAAATGACTATCACTATCGAATAATACGTGGAAAATAACTCATAAAACATGTGATGCATGCCTTTCGTAGATATTTTGAGTATAGTGACCTTTTGTGACCTGACCTTTCTCACTTTAGCTCATGCGGGATATGTATCATACCTTTGGCAGCACTTTGGGTGAAACTGGTCGCAATCGAAGGCGTTGGCTGGAAAATATGGCCCATTAACTCAAATACGCCGATTTTGACCTTTGACCTGACCGTGACCTGACATTTGACCTCACTTTGACATTTTTAGCATGCTTTAGATTCGTCGCATTGAGAGCTTTCGATTGCCCGCTTGCGCGTCTCGCTGTGATCATTGGTTCGGAAGATAACCAGGGGGCGTTTAACGCCCCCCCCCCCGTCAATGGGATTCTGATGAGACACCAGTCAATGCCGGGTTGAGATTGGCGTCCCGGAAACGTTGGAAGATTCCCTCAAACGTAGCAACTCTTCCTCAAAACTGGCGCCAAAGACAATGACGTCATCCAGGTAGACCAAGAGTGTTCCAGTGAACATCCTAGGACCTCTTCCATGAGTCTTTCGAATGTTGCAGGGGCATTGCACAACCCAAATGGCATGACGTTGACTACCAGAAGAGCCTCCGCACGAGAAGGCTGTCTTGGGTTTGTCTTCATCTGCCATGCGAACTTGGTCATATCCAGATTTCAGATCCAGAGTGGAAAACCAGTGTGCTCCTTTTAGCGCGTCCAACGTGTCGTCTATCCGTGGCAAGGGGCACGAGCCCTTGATAGTCAAGTTGTTAGTGCTCTATAGTCGACGCAACATCGGAGGGATCCGTCCTTTTTCTTCACCAGAACCAGAGCCAATGACCAGACTAGCGCTTTTCTCGACCAGTCCTTATTTTGCCATGTCGTTGACCATTCTGTCTGGTTCATCACGTTCTGCTATGGGTAGGTGCCGTGGGGTATTATGATGGGCCGATGATCCCCGGTATTAATGCAATGGTCGGTCAAGTGAGTATTGCCCAGGTCATGATCTCCACTGGAAAACACATCAGCATATTCCACAAGAAGCTGCCTTGTACGCTTACTTTCCTCCGGAGACAGTTCCGCACAGCTTCGTTCAGACATGGTGCGGAGATGGGCCGGCAAGGTTTCGTGATTCTCTTCCACTGACGACTTGTGTTAGTGACCAGTATTTGCATTACCGGCTCACAGTTCCCCACTTCCATCCGTGCTTTGATCCGGATGGGTTTGTCCGTAAGATTGGTCATCACAACTGGAAACAGCTTCTTGCTGGTGTCTACCAATGTCCAAGCTACCAAGATTCCCTGCTTCGGTCCAGCTCCAGCCTCCATCA
>JAXIVJ010002074.1:60000-118580 GCA_036785665.1 Chirona hameri
TTGTGTTAGTCCCTGGTTGCGCTGGGCCCGTCATTGGTTCCGTGGTGTTGGTCCCTGGTTCCGTTGCGTTCGTCCCTGGTTCCGTTGCGTTCGTCCCTGGCTCCGTTATGTTGGTTCCTGGTTTCGCTGGGCCCGTCTCTGGTTCCGTTGCGTTAGCCACTTGTTCCGTTGCGTTGATCCCTGGTTCCGTTGCGTTAGTCACTGATTCCGTTGCGTTGATCCCTGGTTCCGTTGTGTTAGTCCCTGGCTCCGTTGTGTCGTCCCTGGTTCCGTTGTGTTGGTTCCTGGTTCCGCTGTGTTAGTCCCTGGCTTCGTTGTGTTAGTCCCTGGTTCCGTTGTGTTAGTTCCTGTTTCGGTTGCGTAAGTGCCTGGTTCCGTTGTGTTGGTCCCTGGTTCCGTTTTGTTCGTCCCTGGCTCCGTTAGGTTGGTTCCTGGTTTCGCTGGACCCGTCATAGGTTCCGTTGCGTTAGTCACTGGTTCCGTTGCGTTGATCCCTGGTTCCGTTGCGATAGTCCCTGGTTCCGTTGCGTTAGTGCCTGGTTCTGTTGCGTTTTTCCCTGGTTCCGTTGCGTTAGTCCCTGATTCCGCTGGGCCCATCACTGATTCCGTTGCGATAGTCCCTGGTTCCGTTGCGTTAGTGCCTGGTTCCGCTGGGCCCGTCACTAGTTCCGTTGCGTTAGTGCCTGGTTCCGTTGCGTTTGTCCCTGGTTCCGTTGCGTTAGTCCCTGGTTCCGCTGGGCCCGTCACTGGTTCCGCTGGGCCCGTCACTGGTTCCGTTGCGTTAGTCCCTGGTTTCGCTGGGCCCGTCACTGGTTCCGTTGCGTTAGTCACTGGTTCTGTTGCGTTGATCCCTGGCTCCGTTGCGTTAGTGCCTGTTTCCGTTGCGTTAGTCCCTGGTTCCGCTGGGCCCGTCACTGGTTCCGTTGCGTTAGTGCCTGGTTCCGTTGCGTTAGTCCCTGGTTCCGCTGGGCCCGTCACTGGTTCCGTTGCGTTAGTGCCTGGTTTCGTTGCGTTAATCCCTGGTTCCGCTGGGCCCGTCACTGGTTCCGTTGCGTTAGTGCCTGGTTCTGTTGCGTTTGTCCCTGGTTCCGTTGCGTTAGTCCCTGGTTCCGCTGGGCCCGTCACTGGTTCCGTTGCGTTAGTGCCTGGTTCCGTTGCGTTAATCCCTGATCCCGCTGTAGCCGTCTCAGTGGCCTGCTCGGCTTCGCGCTCCAGCGTCAGTTCGTCTGGCGGCGGAGGGACGGCGTCTCCGGCCGCTGCTGACTGGTACAGCCCTGACACCCCGCCCCGGGGGCGGCAGGAGCACCACAGCCGAGCACAGTGGCTGGCGGAGAGCACAGTGGCTGGCGGAGAGCACAGTGGCTGTCGGAGAGCACAATGGCTGGCGGAGACAGAGCGCCGCGCACGCCAGCTGGCCGGGCAACAGTGTCAGGGCGGCGCTGCCCAGCGGCCGGTGGCTGGAGAGGGGCCGGGCCACAGACGGGCCCGGGTCACCAGCCAGTGTCAGGGCGGCGCTGCCCAGCGGCCGGTGGCTGGAGAGGGGGCCGGGCCACAGCCGGGCCCGGGTCACCAGCCCGCCGGCCGGGCCGAGCTGCAGCAGAACAGCAGCAGTGTGGCGGCGGCTGCTGCCTTTGCTGAACAGGTACAGAGGCCCGTCACGCTGATGGTTCGATACTGGGTTCGGAACGCGGGCATCGTGGATAAAGGGTAAACGACGTGGGTCTCACATGCGTGAGGTACGCTTAAATCTGAGTCTGGTAAGTGAAGGAGTTAGAGAAAGATTTGGTGAGATTTATGGTGAGATATGATCAGCAGGAGGCTCTGGGTCTGACAGGTGTTTGGGAGTCCAGTGGACTTCAATCTGCAGAAAACGCACTTTAAAAATGTGGGAAATTAGGAAACCTTCTAGTCCGTCTATAGTCTGTCTAGTCAACTGCTGGTAGATCACCTCGTTCGGCAGCTGCAATTGCTGGACCTGCAGTGCTGCCGGATATCACCAGTGTACAGTGTACACTGTACCTACAGTCACCGACGAACAGTGACTGTCCGTGACGACGCTTCATGTTTCTCACCAGAAGCAGTTGACAGACGACCCCAGGTTCACTGCGATGCCTGCGGTCTGGCGACTCCTCTCTGCACACTGGGGCGAGACGGGTCACGGCGATCACATCAGAACTCCCGCAGGACGGTACCGGCTAGTGGTGTCAATCGGTTACAGACATTTTGGCAGCCGACAAAATGTTGTGACCGATTTGGTGATCGGTCAGGCTTATACATTTTTGGACACTTTTCGGTCAGCCTATTCTTAAACAATTCATTTTTTTGTCACACGATTCAAGCACATATCCAGAAAATTTACTCCAAATTAAATAAATGAATGTAAATACTAAATATTATATCAAGATTGAAGATATTGCTCACAAAAGGAAGTGAGGCCTTTCAAAATAAATACTGTATACCATCTTAAGTAGCAAGCACAAACCAGTAACCAGTATGCCCCTCCAACTTTGGCCAGATAAAATGTCTTTCTTCCTATGTATGCATTTGTGTATAATATGTATTATGCTGCAAATTAATATGAAATGATTGAAATCACATTTTTCCATTCTGTTTGCAATGTGCTTTCCGCCTTGCTTGCAGCATCCACTACTTTGCTTTGTAAATGTATTTGGTTCCTTTTTTCACAATTATACTGTCTTTTTGGAAACTGTACATGCGTGTTTTATAATGTTAAACAAAACTACTTTTGCCAGTGTTTTATCTACAAAAATAAGTATACAATTTGAAAATGGGTCAAATTTTGGACATTTTTGGCTTCAACCCAAATGTGCCGTATTCGGTCAACCGAAATGCGGTTGGGAAATTCGGTATCGGTTGGGAATCGGTTGGTATTTTTTTTTTGGAAAATGACATCACTAGTACCGGCCAACTAACCACCTGCCACCCCGTACAGCCGTCCTATATAGCAGCACCGATACGATTGTGTGTTGGTACTGGCCGGTCCAGACGACTGTCGTATGCCGGGGAGCGGTGGCTAGGGACGATTGTGTGCTGGTACTGGCCGGTCCAGACGACTGTCGTATACCGGGGAGCAGCGGTGGCTAGGGACGATTGTGTGCTGGTACTGGCCGGTCCAGACGACTGTCGTATACCGGGGAGCAGCGGTGGCTAGGGACGATTGTGTGCTGGTACTGGCCGGTCCAGACGACTGTCGTATACCGGGGAGCAGCGGTGGCTAGGGACGATTGTGTGCTGGTACTGGCCGGTCCAGACGACTGTCGTATACCGGGGAGCAGCGGTGGCTAGGGACGATTGTGTGCTGGTACTGGCCGGTCCAGGCGACTGTCGTATACCGGGGAGCAGCGGTGGCTAGGGACGATTGTGTGCTGGTACTGGCCGGTCCAGACGACTGTCGTATGCCGGGGAGCGGTGGCTAGGGACGATTGTGTGCTGGTACTGGCCGGTCCAGACGACTGTCGTATACCGGGGAGCAGCGGTGGCTAGGGACGATTGTGTGTTGTTACTGGCCGGTCCAGACGACTGTCGTATACCGGGGAGCAGCGGTGGCTAGGGACGATTGTGTGCTGGTACTGGCCGGTCCAGACGACTGTCGTATACCGGGGAGCAGCGGTGGCTAGGGACGATTGTGTGCTGGTACTGGCCGGTCCAGGCGACTGTCGTATACCGGGGAGCGGTGGCTAGGGACGATTGTGTGCTGGTACTGGCCGGTCCAGACGACTGTCGTATACCGGGGAGCAGCGGTGGCTAGGGACGATTGTGTGTTGTTACTGGCCGGTCCAGACGACTGTCGTATACCGGGGAGCAGCGGTGGCTAGGGACGATTGTGTGCTGGTACTGGCCGGTCCAGACGACTGTCGTATACCGGGGAGCAGCGGTGGCTAGGGACGATTGTGTGTTGGTACTGGCCGGTCCAGACGACTGTCGTATACCGGGGAGCAGCGGTGGCTAGGGACGATTGTGTGCTGGTACTGGCCGGTCCAGACGACTGTCGTATACCGGGGAGCAGCGGTGGCTAGGGACGATTGTGTGTTGTTACTGGCCGGTCCAGACGACTGTCGTATACCGGGGAGCAGCGGTGGCTAGGGACGATTGTGTGCTGGTACTGGCCGGTCCAGACGACTGTCGTATACCGGGGAGCAGCGGTGGCTAGGGACGATTGTGTGTTGTTACTGGCCGGTCCAGACGACTGTCGTATACCGGGGAGCAGCGGTGGCTAGGGACGATTGTGTGCTGGTACTGGCCGGTCCAGGCGACTGTCGTATACCGGGGAGCAGCGGTGGCTAG
This sequence comes from Chirona hameri, assembly GCA_036785665.1. NCBI lineage: Eukaryota > Metazoa > Arthropoda > Thecostraca > Balanomorpha > Balanidae > Chirona > Chirona hameri. The sequence goes on from JAXIVJ010002074.1 coordinate 64,306, forward strand.
GGACGATTGTGTGTTGGTACTGGCCGGTCCAGACGACTGTCGTATACCGGGGAGCGGTGGCTAGGGACGATTGTGTGTTGGTACTGGCCGGTCCAGACGACTGTCGTATGCCGGGGAGCAGCGGTGGCTAGGGACGATTGTGTGCTGGTACTGGCCGGTCCAGACGACTGTCGTATACCGGGGAGCAGCGGTGGCTAGGGACGATTGTGTGTTGTTACTGGCCGGTCCAGACGACTGTCGTATACCGGGGAGCGGTGGCTAGGGACGATTGTGTGTTGGTACTGGCCGGTCCAGACGACTGTCGTATGCCGGGGAGCAGCGGTGGCTAGGGACGATTGTGTGCTGGTACTGGCCGGTCCAGACGACTGTCGTATACCGGGGAGCAGCGGTGGCTAGGGACGATTGTGTGCTGGTACTGGCCGGTCCAGACGACTGTCGTATACCGGGGAGCAGCGGTGGCTAGGGACGATTGTGTGCTGGTACTGGCCGGTCCAGACGACTGTCGTATACCGGGGAGCAGAGCGGTGGCTAGGGACGATTGTGTGCTGGTACTGGCCGGTCCAGACGACTGTCGTATACCGGGGAGCAGCGGTGGCTAGGGACGATTGTGTGCTGGTACTGGCCGGTCCAGACGACTGTCGTATACCGGGGAGCAGCGGTGGCTAGGGACGATTGTGTGCTGGTACTGGCCGGTCCAGACGACTGTCGTATACCGGGGAGCGGTGGTGGCTAGGGACGATTGTGTGCTGGTACTGGCCGGTCCAGACGACTGTCGTATACCGGGGAGCAGCGGTGGCTAGGGACGATTGTGTGTTGGTACTGGCCGGTCCAGGCGACTGTCGTATACCGGGGAGCAGCGGTGGCTAGGGACGATTGTGTGCTGGTACTGGCCGGTCCAGACGACTGTCGTATACCGGGGAGCAGCGGTGGCTAGGGACGATTGTGTGCTGGTACTGGCCGGTCCAGACGACTGTCGTATACCGGGGAGCAGCGGTGGCTAGGGACGATTGTGTGCTGGTACTGGCCGGTCCAGGCGACTGTCGTATACCGGGGAGCAGCGGTGGCTAGGGACGATTGTTTGCTGGTACTGGCCGGTCCAGACGACTATCGTATACCGGGGAGCGGTGGTGGCTAGGGACGATTGTGTGCTGGTACTGGCCGGTCCAGACGACTGTCGTATACCGGGGAGCAGCGGTGGCTAGGGACGATTGTGTGCTGGTACTGGCCGGTCCAGACGACTGTCGTATACCGGGGAGCAGCGGTGGCTAGGGACGATTGTGTGCTGGTACTGGCCGGTCCAGACGACTGTCGTATACCGGGGAGCAGCGGTGGCTAGGGACGATTGTGTGCTGGTACTGGCCGGTCCAGACGACTGTCGTATACCGGGGAGCAGCGGTGGCTAGGGACGATTGTGTGCTGGTACTGGCCGGTCCAGACGACTGTCGTATACCGGGGAGCGGTGGTGGCTAGGGACGATTGTGTGCTGGTACTGGCCGGTCCAGACGACTGTCGTATACCGGGGAGCAGCGGTGGCTAGGGACGATTGTGTGTTGGTACTGGCCGGTCAAGACGACTGTCGTATACCGGGGAGCAGCGGTGGCTAGGGACGATTGTGTGCTGGTACTGGCCGGTCCAGGCGACTGTCGTATACCGGGAAGCAGCGGTGGCTAGGGACGATTGTGTGCTGGTACTGGCCGGTCCAGACGACTATCGTATACCGGGGAGCAGCGGTGGCTAGGGACGATTGTGTGCTGGTACTGGCCGGTCCAGACGACTGTCGTATACCGGGGAGCAGCGGTGGCTAGGGACGATTGTGTGCTGGTACTGGCCGGTCCAGACGACTGTCGTATACCGGGGAGCAGCGGTGGCTAGGGACGATTGTGTGCTGGTACTGGCCGGTCCAGACGACTGTCGTATACCGGGGAGCAGCGGTGGCTAGGGACGATTGTGTGCTGGTACTGGCCGGTCCAGACGACTATCGTATACCGGGGAGCAGCGGTGGCTAGGGACGATTGTGTGCTGGTACTGGCCGGTCCAGACGACTGTCGTATACCGGGGAGCAGCGGTGGCTAGGGACGATTGTGTGCTGGTACTGGCCGGTCCAGACGACTGTCGTATACCGGGGAGCAGCGGTGGCTAGGGACGATTGTGTGCTGGTACTGGCCGGTCCAGACGACTGTCGTATACCGGGGAGCAGCGGTGGCTAGGGACGATTGTGTGTTGTTACTGGCCGGTCCAGACGACTGTCGTATACCGGGGAGCAGCGGTGGCTAGGGACGATTGTGTGTTGTTACTGGCCGGTCCAGACGACTGTCGTATACCGGGGAGCAGCGGTGGCTAGGGACGATTGTGTGCTGGTACTGGCCGGTCCAGACGACTGTCGTATACCGGGGAGCAGCGGTGGCTAGGGACGATTGTGTGCTGGTACTGGCCGGTCCAGACGACTGTCGTATACCGGGGAGCAGTGGTGGCTAGGGACGATTGTGTGCTGGTACTGGCCGGTCCAGACGACTGTCGTATACCGGGGAGCAGCGGTGGCTAGGGACGATTGTGTGTTGTTACTGGCCGGTCCAGACGACTGTCGTATACCGGGGAGCAGCGGTGGCTAGGGACGACTGTGTGCTGGTACTGGCCGGTCCAGACGACTGTCGTATACCGGGGAGCAGCGGTGGCTAGGGACGATTGTGTGCTGGTACTGGCCGGTCCAGACGACTGTCGTATACCGGGGAGCAGTGGTGGCTAGGGACGATTGTGTGCTGGTACTGGCCGGTCCAGACGACTGTCGTATACCGGGGAGCAGCGGTGGCTAGGGACGATTGTGTGCTGGTACTGGCCGGTCCAGACGACTGTCGTATACCGGGGAGCAGCGGTGGCTAGGGACGATTGTGTGTTGTTACTGGCCGGTCCAGACGACTGTCGTATACCGGGGAGCAGCGGTGGCTAGGGACGATTGTGTGCTGGTACTGGCCGGTCCAGACGACTGTCGTATACCGGGGAGCGGTGGCTAGGGACGATTGTGTGCTGGTACTGGCCGGTCCAGACGACTGTCGTATACCGGGGAGCAGTGGTGGCTAGGGACGATTGTGTGCTGGTACTGGCCGGTCCAGACGACTGTCGTATACCGGGGAGCAGTGGTGGCTAGGGACGATTGTGTGCTGGTACTGGCCGGTCCAGACGACTGTCGTATACCGGGGAGCAGCGGTGGCTAGGGACGATTGTGTGCTGGTACTGGCCGGTCCAGACGACTGTCGTATACCGGGGAGCAGTGGTGGCTAGGGACGATTGTGTGCTGGTACTGGCCGGTCCAGACGACTGTCGTATACCGGGGAGCAGCGGTGGCTAGGGACGATTGTGTGCTGGTACTGGCCGGTCCAGACGACTGTCGTATACCGGGGAGCAGCGGTGGCTAGGGACGATTGTGTGTTGTTACTGGCCGGTCCAGACGACTGTCGTATACCGGGGAGCAGCGGTGGCTAGGGACGATTGTGTGCTGGTACTGGCCGGTCCAGACGACTGTCGTATACCGGGGAGCGGTGGCTAGGGACGATTGTGTGCTGGTACTGGCCGGTCCAGACGACTGTCGTATACCGGGGAGCAGTGGTGGCTAGGGACGATTGTGTGCTGGTACTGGCCGGTCCAGACGACTGTCGTATACCGGGGAGCAGTGGTGGCTAGGGACGATTGTGTGCTGGTACTGGCCGGTCCAGACGACTGTCGTATACCGGGGAGCAGCGGTGGCTAGGGACGATTGTGTGTTGTTACTGGCCGGTCCAGACGACTGTCGTATACCGGGGAGCGGTGGCTAGGGACGATTGTGTGCTGGTACTGGCCGGTCCAGACGACTGTCGTATACCGGGGAGCGGTGGCTAGGGACGATTGTGTGCTGGTACTGGCCGGTCCAGACGACTGTCGTATACCGGTGAGTGGTGGTTAGGGACGATTGTGTGCTGGTACTGGCCGGTCCAGACGACTGTCGTATACCGGGGAGCAGCGGTGGCTAGGGACGATTGTGTGTTGTTACTGGCCAGTCCAGACGACTGTCGTATACCGGGGAGCAGCGGTGGCTAGGGACGATTGTGTGCTGGTACTGGCCGGTCCAGGCGACTGTCGTATACCGGGGAGCAGCGGTGGCTAGGGACGATTGTGTGCTGGTACTGGCCGGTCCAGACGACTGTCGTATACGGGGGAGCAGTGGTGGCTAGGGACGATTGTGTGCTGGTACTGGCCGGTCCAGACGACTGTCGTATGCCGGGGAGCAGCGGTGGCTAGGGACGATTGTGTGCTGGTACTGGCCGGTCCAGACGACTGTCGTATACCGGGGAGCAGTGGTGGCTAGGGACGATTGTGTGCTGGTACTGGCCGGTCCAGACGACTGTCGTATGCCGGGGAGCAGCGGTGGCTAGGGACGATTGTGTGCTGGTACTGGCCGGTCCAGACGACTGTCGTATACCGGGGAGCAGTGGTGGCTGGGGACGATTGTGTGCTGGTACTGGCCGGTCCAGACGACTGTCGTATACCGGGGAGCAGTGGTGGCTAGGGACGATTGTGTGCTGGTACTGGCCGGTCCAGGCGACTGTCGTATACCGGGGAGCAGCGGTGGCTAGGGACGATTGTGTGCTGGTACTGGCCGGTCCAGACGACTGTCGTATACCGGGGAGCAGCGGTGGCTAGGGACGATTGTGTGCTGGTACTGGCCGGTCCAGACGACTGTCGTATACCGGGGAGCGGTGGCTAGGGACGATTGTGTGCTGGTACTGGCCGGTCCAGACGACTGTCGTATGTCGGGGAGCAGCGGTGGCTAGGGACGATTGTGTGCTGGTACTGGCCGGTCCAGACGACTGTCGTATACCGGGGAGCGGTGGCTAGGGACGATTGTGTGCTGTTACTGGCCGGTCCAGACGACTGTCGTATACCGGGGAGCAGCGGTTGCTAGGGACGATTGTGTGCTGGTACTGGCCGGTCCAGACGACTGTCGTATACCGGGGAGCAGTGGTGGCTAGGGACGATTGTGTGCTGGTACTGGCCGGTCCAGGCGACTGTCGTATACCGGGGAGCAGCGGTGGCTAGGGACGATTGTGTGCTGGTACTGGCCGGTCCAGACGACTGTCGTATACCGGGGAGCAGTGGTGGCTAGGGACGATTGTGTGCTGGTACTGGCCGGTCCAGGCGACTGTCGTATACCGGGGAGCAGCGGTGGCTAGGGACGATTGTGTGCTGGTACTGGCCGGTCCAGACGACTGTCGTATACCGGGGAGCGGTGGCTAGGGACGATTGTGTGCTGGTACTGGCCGGTCCAGACGACTGTCGTATGTCGGGGAGCAGCGGTGGCTAGGGACGATTGTGTGCTGGTACTGGCCGGTCCAGACGACTGTCGTATACCGGGGAGCGGTGGCTAGGGACGATTGTGTGCTGTTACTGGCCGGTCCAGACGACTGTCGTATACCGGGGAGCAGCGGTGGCTAGGGACGATTGTGTGCTGGTACTGGCCGGTCCAGACGACTGTCGTATACCGGGGAGCAGCGGTGGCTAGGGACGATTGTGTGCTGGTACTGGCCGGTCCAGACGACTGTCGTATACCGGGGAGCGGTGGCTAGGGACGATTGTGTGCTGGTACTGGCCGGTCCAGGCGACTGTCGTATACCGGGGAGCAGCGGTGGCTAGGGACGATTGTGTGTTGGTACTGGCCGGTCCAGGCGACTGTCGTATACCGGGGAGCAGCGGTGGCTAGGGACGATTGTGTGCTGGTACTGGCCGGTCCAGGCGACTGTCGTATACCGGGGAGCGGTGGCTAGGGACGATTGTGTGTTGTTACTGGCCGGTCCAGACGACTGTCGTATACCGGGGAGCGGTGGCTAGGGACGATTGTGTGTTGTTACTGGCCGGTCCAGACGACTGTCGTATACCGGGGAGCAGCGGTGGCTAGGGACGATTGTGTGTTGGTACTGGCCGGTCCAGGCGACTGTCGTATACCGGGGAGCAGCGGTGGCTAGGGACGATTGTGTGCTGGTACTGGCCGGTCCAGGCGACTGTCGTATACCGGGGAGCGGTGGCTAGGGACGATTGTGTGCTGGTACTGGCCGGTCCAGACGACTGTCGTATACCGGGGAGCAGTGGTGGCTAGGGACGATTGTGTGCTGGTACTGGCCGGTCCAGACGACTGTCGTATGCCGGGGAGCAGCGGTGGCTAGGGACGATTGTGTGCTGGTACTGGCCGGTCCAGACGACTGTCGTATACCGGGGAGCAGTGGTGGCTAGGGACGATTGTGTGCTGGTACTGGCCGGTCCAGACGACTGTCGTATGCCGGGGAGCAGAGGTGGCTAGGGACGATTGTGTGCTGGTACTGGCCGGTCCAGACGACTGTCGTATACCGGGGAGCAGTGGTGGCTAGGGACGATTGTGTGCTGGTACTGGCCGGTCCAGACGACTGTCGTATGCCGGGGAGCAGCGGTGGCTAGGGACGATTGTGTGCTGGTACTGGCCGGTCCAGACGACTGTCGTATACCGGGGAGCAGTGGTGGCTGGGGACGATTGTGTGCTGGTACTGGCCGGTCCAGACGACTGTCGTATACCGGGGAGCAGTGGTGGCTAGGGACGATCGTGTGCTGGTACTGGCCGGTCCAGGCGACTGTCGTATACCGGGGAGCAGCGGTGGCTAGGGACGATTGTGTGCTGGTACTGGCCGGTCCAGACGACTGTCGTATACCGGGGAGCAGCGGTGGCTAGGGACGATTGTGTGCTGGTACTGGCCGGTCCAGACGACTGTCGTATACCGGGGAGCGGTGGCTAGGGACGATTGTGTGCTGGTACTGGCCGGTCCAGACGACTGTCGTATGTCGGGGAGCAGCGGTGGCTAGGGACGATTGTGTGCTGGTACTGGCCGGTCCAGACGACTGTCGTATACCGGGGAGCGGTGGCTAGGGACGATTGTGTGCTGTTACTGGCCGGTCCAGACGACTGTCGTATACCGGGGAGCAGCGGTGGCTAGGGACGATTGTGTGCTGGTACTGGCCGGTCCAGACGACTGTCGTATACCGGGGAGCAGCGGTGGCTAGGGACGATTGTGTGCTGGTACTGGCCGGTCCAGGCGACTGTCGTATACCGGGGAGCAGCGGTGGCTAGGGACGATTGTGTGCTGGTACTGGCCGGTCCAGACGACTGTCGTATACCGGGGAGCAGTGGTGGCTAGGGACGATTGTGTGCTGGTACTGGCCGGTCCAGACGACTGTCGTATACCGGGGAGCAGTGGTGGCTAGGGACGATTGTGTGCTGGTACTGGCCGGTCCAGGCGACTGTCGTATACCGGGGAGCAGCGGTGGCTAGGGACGATTGTGTGCTGGTACTGGCCGGTCCAGACGACTGTCGTATACCGGGGAGCGGTGGCTAGGGACGATTGTGTGCTGGTACTGGCCGGTCCAGACGACTGTCGTATGTCGGGGAGCAGCGGTGGCTAGGGACGATTGTGTGCTGGTACTGGCCGGTCCAGACGACTGTCGTATACCGGGGAGCGGTGGCTAGGGACGATTGTGTGCTGTTACTGGCCGGTCCAGACGACTGTCGTATACCGGGGAGCAGCGGTGGCTAGGGACGATTGTGTGCTGGTACTGGCCGGTCCAGACGACTGTCGTATACCGGGGAGCAGCGGTGGCTAGGGACGATTGTGTGCTGGTACTGGCCGGTCCAGACGACTGTCGTATACCGGGGAGCGGTGGCTAGGGACGATTGTGTGCTGGTACTGGCCGGTCCAGGCGACTGTCGTATACCGGGGAGCAGCGGTGGCTAGGGACGATTGTGTGCTGGTACTGGCCGGTCCAGGCGACTGTCGTATACCGGGGAGCAGCGGTGGCTAGGGACGATTGTGTGCTGGTACTGGCCGGTCCAGACGACTGTCGTATACCGGGGAGCGGTGGCTAGGGACGATTGTGTGCTGGTACTGGCCGGTCCAGACGACTGTCGTATACCGGGGAGCGGTGGCTAGGGACGATTGTGTGTTGTTACTGGCCGGTCCAGACGACTGTCGTATACCGGGGAGCAGCGGTGGCTAGGGACGATTGTGTGTTGTTACTGGCCGGTCCAGACGACTGTCGTATACCGGGGAGCAGCGGTGGCTAGGGATTATTGTGTGTTGGTACTGGCCGGTCCAGGCGACTGTCGTATACCGGGGAGCAGCGGTGGCTAGGGACGATTGTGTGCTGGTACTGGCCGGTCCAGGCGACTGTCGTATACCGGGGAGCGGTGGCTAGGGACGATTGTGTGCTGGTACTGGCCGGTCCAGACGACTGTCGTATACCGCGGAGTAAATCACGTCTTGTGCTACGTTTACTGCTCGTGATTTGCACAGCGAGCTAATAATAACCACACGGATACATCATAACGATAACCCTTACTGGATTGCAATGCTCTGATGGTTAATGGCGAACAGTTTTCCCAAATGGAAGAGTGGTTTTCGTTTTATGGCCGCATTGGTCCTGCAACGTAACTTTGATTGGAGCTGGATCATAATTATAAATTAAATGCCTGGAAATGATCTTTGAGCCTATAAGGTCTTCAGAATAATTATTCATTACCATTGGTACAGACGAGTAAAATATAACAAAATATCACTGGAATAATAACAGACTGGTTATTGATTCACCTTTTTTGGAAGGATTCAATCACGATTCATTATTGAATATGAATGATTCAGTCACCGTTTGGTTCATGGCTAACCATTTTTAGAAATTATTCTTTCCGATTCAAAGAATCATTTTTTAAAATCAAATCACGTTTGACTCACCACTGCAATAGCATTGCACCGTCTTTTTTTTATTATTCAATCAGCCTTGTTTCTATGCGTGTTTTTACTCAATCATGATTCATAAATACACAAAATCCGGTGGTGAATCGATTTTTCTTTCATTCAAGGGATCTTGATTGAACGATTCCAATCGATTCAATCAGAGTCCAATCAATAACCAGTTTGAATAATAACCAATGTACGCGGAGAAATACTCGAAGAAGGCATTGTATTTTTCATAGTCATTTATTTAGGAAACCATCCACAACGTGGCTATTACAGGAGGCTCAACAAAATATCACTGGAATAATAAGGTCCAATAAGGTAATAAGGACCAGCGGACCCGGTGGTCCTGCCGCCCCCGGCTCAGCTGTACTAATGGTTGCTTCCAGGGAGCAACCATTTGGAAAACCGGTCACACTAAGCATACGTTTACCATTAATGAAATCGACACACTTCTTCGTGTATTCACATCATTAACAAAGCACAGGCCACAGCTGCAAAAACAACGACGTGTCTGAGCAGCACATATCATAAATATCTATTCGGCACAATGAAGTGCTCCGCAGAGTTGCATAAATACGTAGCATTGAGTATGTATATCTTAAATAAACGTAACACAGCAGTGCGTTCACTCGGTAGTCAGTTGGGACAGTGTTATCAGGATTCAGGCGTTGACCAATAAGTGACGACATTTTCCAGTCGCTGATGGGTCACCGCTCTCACTACACTACGCATTCTTCACAGACCATCGGTCTGGTGTTAACGGCGACCAGTGTTTGTCAGCAACACCGGTCTGGTGTTAACGGCGACCAGTGTCTGTCAGCAACACCGGTCTGCTGTTAACGGCGACCAGTGTCTGTCAGCAACACCGCTCTGGTGTTAACGGCGACCAGTGTCTGTCAGCAACACCGCTCTGGTGTTAACGGCGACCAGTGTCTGTCAGCAACACCGGTCTGGTGTTAACGGCGACCAGTGTCTGTCAGCAACACCGGTCTGGTGTTAACGGCGACCAGTGTCTGTCAGCAACACCGCTCTGGTGTTAACGGCGACCAGTGTCTGTCAGCAACACCGCTCTGGTGTTAACGGCGACCAGTGTCTGTCAGCAACACCGGTCTGGTGTTAACGGCGACCAGTGTCTGTCAGCAACACCGGTCTGCTGTTAACGGCGACCAGTGTCTGTCAGCAACACCGGTCTGCTGTTAACGGCGACCAGTGTCTGTCAGCAACACCGGTCTGCTGTTAACGGCGACCAGTGTCTGTCAGCAACACCGGTCTGCTGTTAACGGCGACCAGTGTCTGTCAGCAACACCGCTCTGGTGTTAACGGCGACCAGTGTATGTCAGCAACACCGGTCTGGTGTTAACGGCGACCAGTGTCTGTCAGCAACACCGCTCTGGTGTTAACGGCGACCAGTGTCTGTCAGCAACACCGGTCTGCTGTTAACGGCGACCAGTGTCTGTCAGCAACACCGGTCTGCTGTTAACAGCGACCAGTGTCTGTCAGCAACACCGCTCTGGTGTTAACGGCGACCAGTGTCTGTCAGCAACACCGGTCTGCTGTTAACGGCGACCAGTGTCTGTCAGCAACACCGGTCTGCTGTTAACAGCGACCAGTGTCTGTCAGCAACACCGCTCTGGTGTTAACGGCGACCAGTGTCTGTCAGCAACACCGGTCTGCTGTTAACGGCGACCAGTGTCTGTCAGCAACACCGCTCTGGTGTTAACGGCGACCAGTGTCTGTCAGCAACACCGGTCTGGTGTTAACGGCGACCAGTGTCTGTCAGCAACACCGGTCTGCTGTTAACGGCGACCAGTGTCTGTCAGCAACACCGGTCTGCTGTTAACAGCGACCAGTGTCTGTCAGCAACACCGCTCTGGTGTTAACGGCGACCAGTGTCTGTCAGCAACACCGGTCTGCTGTTAACGGCGACCAGTGTCTGTCAGCAACACCGCTCTGGTGTTAACGGCGACCAGTGTCTGTCAGCAACACCGGTCTGGTGTTAACGGCGACCAGTGTCTGTCAGCAACACCGGTCTGCTGTTAACGGCGACCAGTGTCTGTCAGCAACACCGGTATGCTGTTAACAGCGACCAGTGTCTGTCAGCAACACCGCTCTGGTGTTAACGGCGACCAGTGTCTGTCAGCAACACCGGTCTGCTGTTAACGGCGACCAGTGTCTGTCAGCAACACCGGTCTGCTGTTAACAGCGACCAGTGTCTGTCAGCAACACCGCTCTGGTGTTAACGGCGACCAGTGTCTGTCAGCAACACCGGTCTGGTGTTAATGGCGACCAGTGTCTGTCAGCAACACCGCTCTGGTGTTAACGGCGACCAGTGTCTGTCAGCAACACCGGTCTGGTGTTAACGGCGACCAGTGTCTGTCAGCAACACCGGTCTGGTGTTAACGGCGACCAGTGTCTGTCAGCAACACTGCTCTGGTGTTAACGGCGACCAGTGTCTGTCAGCAACACCGGTCTGGTGTTAACGGCGACCAGTGTCTGTCAGCAACACCGGTCTGCTGTTAACGGCGACCAGTGTCTGTCAGCAACACCGGTCTGGTGTTAACGGCGACCAGTGTCTGTCAGCAACACCGGTCTGCTGTTAACGGCGACCAGTGTCTGTCAGCAACACCGGTCTGGTGTTAACGGCGACCAGTGTCTGTCAGCAACACCGGTCTGGTGTTAACGGCGACCAGTGTCTGTCAGCAACACCGGTCTGCTGTTAACGGCGACCAGTGTCTGTCAGCAACACCGGTCTGCTGTTAACGGCGACCAGTGTCTGTCAGCAACACCGGTCTGCTGTTAACGGCGACCAGTGTCTGTCAGCAACACCGGTCTGCTGTTAACGGCGACCAGTGTCTGTCAGCAACACCGGTCTGCTGTTAACGGCGACCAGTGTCTGTCAGCAACACCGGTCTGCTGTTAACGGCGACCAGTGTCTGTCAGCAACACCGGTCTGCTGTTAACGGCGACCAGTGTCTGTCAGCAACACCGGTCTGCTGTTAACGGCGACCAGTGTCTGTCAGCAACACCGCTCTGGTGTTAACGGCGACCAGTGTCTGTCAGCGCCCTCTACCGGCGCCCGAGCGCGTTCCCCGAGGGTCGACACCGTCCGGAGGGGTCCAGCGCCGTACCGGGCTGACAGCTGGCAGCTGCTGCCTGCTGTGACGTCAGACACCGACCGTCACCGGAGAGGGTGGCCTCCGTCTGTGGACAGGGTCATATGACATCAACTGTCAGACACCGACCGTCACCGGAGAGGGTGGCCTCCGTCTGTGGACAGTGTCATATGATATCAACAGTCAGAGACTGACCGTCACCGGAGAGGGTGGCCTCCGTCTGTGGACAGTGTCATATGACATCAACTGTCAGACACCGACCGTCACTGGAGAGGGTGGCCTCCGTCTGTGGACAGTGGCATATGACATCAACTGTCAGACACCGACCGTCACCGGAGAGGGTGGCCTCCGTCTGTGGACAGTGTCATATGACATCAACTGTCAGACACCGACCGTCACCGGAGAGGGTGGCCTCCGTCTGTGGACAGTGTCATATGACATCAACTGTCAGACACCGACCGTCACCGGAGAGGGTGGCCTCCGTCTGTGGACAGTGTCATATGACATCAACTGTCGGACACCGACCGTCACCGGAGAGGGTGGCCTCCGTCTGTGGACAGTGTCATATGACATCAACTGTCAGATATGGGAATTGTTACCTCCGTTTGTTTTAAAGGGAATAGGTCACCTTGCAAAAAAAAGTCTGGAAATTTAGCTATACGGGGTATTTTGAGCTGAAAAATCGAATGAGATTTGTTTGGACGATAGATGGATATCCGTCAAGAAATAGACGTTTCTCTTTTCTCCTTCATGGCCTTAAAAACTTAATGACAATGTATGACGTCATGCATAACTTGGATATGGAAGCCACTGCACACAATAATGGCGGACTTTAGGCATATATACGCAGGCTGCTTGTAACGTAACGCTGCTTGTAACGAAGTTTCGGGCGCAGGAAACTTCTTCTTCTAAAAGGGCCCACTAGTCCTGTGTCGAAATTACTTAGCGTAGCGAGGTAATTCTTTCACCATAACCCATTTTTAGATCTGCTCTACAAATCTGCTATCTCAGTTCAAAACCCCATGTTAAAGGTGAACTATTCCCTTTAAGTTATCCAAAATAGAATCAGGCGCGGATCCAGGAATTTGGCCAGGGGGGGGGGGGGGGGTGCGCCATACAAAAAATTGCGCCCTACGGGCGCGTTTGTATGGCGCGACATGGTCGCGACCCGGGCTTAGGGGGGGGGGGGGGGGGGGCAGCGCCCTCTGGATCCGCGCCTGCGAATGATACTTACACGATGTCGTATATTATCGTTTGAGTTATTATTATCATTATACACCATCTGTCATGGATCAGTTACAATTATCCAAAATAGCGGCATTCTTCTGCACATAGAGTCGATGTCGAATCGCTTTCATATTAATGTATGTGCTGCACAATTGTACCTACTCACCTGCGGGCACACGAAGTTGGGAGGTATCGGTTGCAAAGAGGCTCCTCTTCGTTGTCTGTTGCGACCAGGGAAGATGCTGAAAATTAATATTGAAGCGTTATACCGAGACATAATGACCCTATACTAAGATCCCAGATACATGTCTCTAACTGGAGATAACAGCTCGTTTAGATCAATATCTTACAGATTAATTTAATGGTAGCCGGCAAAATAATTATACGATTCCCGGTTCATTCCTCACATCCTAAAATAAGCTAATGGCTTCCAAAAACCGAAATTAGGCAATCAATCTTCACATATCCCAATCGTAGGAACCCCTATCTTGCCACTAAGCATATCACATGTGACCCTAAGAAAGAAGTCGTACCTATATAAGCACGTACTTTTACGTCGCCCCATACACTGGCGGATCCAACCTCTCTCCGTAGGGGGGGGGGGGCATCTTTTTGTGGCAAAAAGGTACCTCATTATTATTTTTTCTCCGCGGATTTGGGCCGGTCACCTTATTTTGGTATTCGAGCTTAAGAAATCCACTTCAAATTCACAAACAAATTATTTTGGGGATTTTTTTCCCGAAAAGAAAAATGGGGGGAAAATCAGAAACAGCCATTTGGAAGAGAATGTCATTTCCTTTCTTTTGTCGTTTTGTTTTGCAATTTGCTTCAAAACTAGATTTTCTACGATTGTTAAAACATTTATCGTTTTTCCACCAAAAATGTCATGTCATGACGGTTATTAAAACGTCATTATCTCTCAAAATACTACATCAATTCCATTGCAATTTGGTGGGAAGACGAAGAATTGATGCAACATAAGGTACTGCAAGTTTGACGTTGGTATCTATAAAATTTGCAAGTTTTTTTTAGAAAATCTGTGAGGGGGGGGACAGATTCTGCCCCTGCCCCAGCTGGGTGCGCGTTAAGTGTCACCGGGGCTGCTTGAATTGCATCAGGTGCGCTGTTTTATCTATCATTGTTGAAATAAAGGGATACACACCAACTTAAAATTAAATCACTCGAGAAAAAACTTCCGTTTCCATGAAGTTTTCTCCTAAGATTATTGTTTTTCACGTTCAGTGCAGGGAACGCGCGGGGGGCATACTTGCATTGAATGCCCCTTCCAGATTCCTGTGTGCGTGGGGGGATTTGCCCCTGATGCCCCCCCCCCTCCCCTGGTTCCGCTAGTGCCAGCAATTACCGCCAGGATGCCTCTGCCAGACACTTAATGGAATTAATTTTCCCATTTTCCAAATTTGTATAAGCAATTGCGAAAGTTGTGTCATGCCGCGAAGCGGCGCGAAATTTGCCGGTTTTTGACTGTGGATAGCTGGATTTTGACTGCTGCAAAGACAATTTTTACGATTTTACGATCAATTGGGAACGCGGGGGGATACTTCTATTGAATGCCCCCCCCCCCAGATTCCTGTGGGGACAGGAGGACATTTTCCCCTGATGCCCCCCCCCCCTTGGATCCGCCAGTGCCCCCTTAACTGTCAGATGAATCCACTCACATCCGTCGACAAGCGTAGGTGGCGCTGACGCGGGCTGCAGAGCCGCACCGTACCAGCAGAGGGGACCGAATCACCCCGAACCGGAGTGGAGTCTGCCGCCGCTGCCGGTCACCGGCCACCAGCACACCAGACAGCAGGGAATGGTGCTGTTTCCTTGGCAGCAGCACACTGGGCAGCAGGGAGCTGGGCTGGTCACCGCCCGCCGGAGAGGAGCGACACTCCCTCTCGGCCCCGGCTGTGGAGCGACGTCTCCGGGCTCTGAGAGGTTCTTGTGCGGTGCTGAACACTTCCGCAGGAGACTGCTGGTCGAAGAAGGGCTCGTCGATGGCGGCACAGACGGGCTCTCTCAGCTGGACATCGTAGCCGAGCAGCTGATCGGCTGCACATGGGCTTCGCTGTGGCACACGGCGGCGAGGTCAGGTCAGGTCAGAGGTCAGGTCAGAGGTCAGGTCAGAGGTCAGGTCAGAGGTCAGGTCAGAGGTCAGGTCAGAGGGCAGGTCAGAGGTCAGGTCAGAGGCCAGGTCAGAGGTCAGGTCAGAGGTCAGGTCAGAGGGCAGGTCAAAGAGCAGGTCAGAGGTCAGGTCAGAGGTCAGGTCAGAGGTCAGGTCAGAGGTCAGGTCAGAGGTCAGGTCAGAGGCCAGGTCAGAGGTCAGGTCAGAGGTCAGGACAGAGGTCAGGTCAGAGGTCAGGTCAGATGTCAGGTCAGAGGTCAGGTCAGAGGTCAGGTCAGAGGTCAGGTCAGAGGTCAGGTCAGAGGTCAGGTCAGAGGTCAGGTCAGAGGTCAGGTCAGAGGTCAGGTCAGAGGTCAGGTCAGAGGTCAGGTCAGAGGTCAGGTCAAATGTCAGGTCAGAGGTCAGGTCAGAGGTCAGAGGTCAGAGGTCATAGGTCAGAAGTCAGAGGTCATATGGCAGAGGCCAGAAGTCAGAGGTCAGAGGTCAGAGGTCAGAGGTCAGAGGTCAGAGGTCAGAGGTCAGAGGTCAGAGGTCAGAGGTCAGAGGTCAGAGGTCAGAGGTCAGAGGTCAGAGGTCAGAGGTCAGAGGTCAGAGGTCAGAGGTCAGAGGTCAGAGGTCAGAGGTCAGAGGTCAGAGGTCAGAGGTCAGATGTCAGAGGTCAGAGGTCAGAGGTCAGAGGTCAGAGGTCAGAGGTCAGAGGTCAGAGGTCAGAGGTCAGAGGCCTGAGGCCAGAGGTCAGAGGTCAGGTCAGAAGTCAGGTCAGGTCAGATGTCAGGTCAGGTCAGAAGTCAGGTCAGGTCAGATGTCAGGTCAGGTCAGAAGTCATGTCAGAGGTCAGGTCAGGTCAGATGTCAGGTCGGGTCAGACGTCGGCACAGGGGCCTCTCTTTGGCACACGGGGCGGAGACACGTCAGGTCAGAGGTTAGGTCAGGTCAAACGGGACACCGGGACCTCGCTGTGGCACACGGGGCGGAGGTAGGTCAGGTCGGAGGTCAGGTGTCAGGTGTCAGGTCAGATCAGGTCAGGTCAGAGGTCAGGTCAGGTCAGGTCAGGTCAAGTCAGGTCAGAGGTCAGGTCATGTCAGGACAGAGGTCAGGTCAGGTCAGACGGCGGCACAGGGACATCGCTGTGGCACACGGGGCGAAGATAGGTCAGGTCAGAGGTCAGGTCAGAACACAGATTCGAGCGACTGACAGTGAAACCAGCGAATGACCCAGCGGGCCGAGCGACTTACCGTGCCGAACTCGAAGCACTGTCCGCCGACCTCGACGAAGACAGGCGCGTCATCTGTCGGCGTCGACAGGAAGGAACAGGAGTCGGTCGAGCACTGGAGCAGCTCTGAGTCGCTCTGAGTCAGCTGGATACTCTGTAACACAGCCACAGATATGCAGTAAACACTGCTACACAGCACACAGGCGGGGATAGACACTACTACACAGCACACAGGCGGGGATAGACACTGCTACACAGTACACAGCCGGGGATAGACACTGCTACACAGCACACAGGTGAGCTAGACACTGCTACACAACGCACAGACGGGGATAGACACTGCTACACAGTACACAGATGGGGATAGACACTGCAACACAACGCACAGACGGGGATAGACACTGCTACACAGTACACAGATGGGGATAGACACTGCTACACAGCACACAGGCGGGGATAGACACTGCTACACAGCACACAGGCGGGGATAGACACTGAAACACAACGCACAGGCGGGGATAGACACTGCTACACAGCACACAGGCGAGATAGACACTGCTACACAGTACACAGGCGGGGATAGACACTGCTACACAGCACACAGGCGGGGATAGACACTGCAACACAACGCACAGGCGGGGATAGACACTGCTACACAGCACACAGGCGGGGATAGACACTGCTACACAGTACACAGGCGGGGATAGACACTGCTACACAACGCACAGGCGGGGATAGACACTGCTACACAGCACACAGGCGGGGATAGACACTGCTACACAGTACACAGACGGGGATAGACACTGCTACACAGCACACAGGCGGGGATAGACACTGCAACACAACGCACAGAAGGGAATAGACATTGCTACACAGCACACAGGTGATCTAGACACTGCTACACAGCACACAGGTGAGCTAGACACTGCTACACAGCACACAGGCGGGGATAGACACTGCTACACAGCACACAGGCGGGGATGGACACTGCAACACAACGCACAGAAGGGGATAGACATTGCTACACAGCACACAGGTGAGCTAGACACTGCTACACAGCACACAGGTGAGCTAGACACTGCTACACAGCACACAGGCGGGGATAGACACTGCTACACAGTACACAGGTGGGGATAGACACTGCAACACAGCACATAGGCGGGGATAGACACTGCTACACAGCACACAGGCGGGGATAGACACTTCTACACAGCACACAGGCGGGGATAGACACTGCTACACAACACACAGGCGGGGATAGACACTGCTACACAACGCACAGGCGGGGATAGACACTGCTACACAGCACACAGCCGGGGGTAGCCACTTCTACACAGCACACAGGTGGGGATAGACACTGCTACACAACACACAGGCGGGGATAGACACTGCTACACAACGTACAGACGGGGATAGACACTTCTACACAGCACACAGACGGGGATAGCCACTTCTACACAGCACACAGGCGGGGATAGACACTGCTACACAACGCACAGGCGGGGATAGACACTGCTACACAGCACACAGGCGGGGATAGACACTTCTACACAGCACACAGGCGGGGATAGACACTGCAACACAACGCACAGACGGGGATATACACTGCTACACAGTACACAGATGGGGATAGACACTGCAACACAACGCACAGACGGGGATAGACACTGCTACACAGTACACATATGGGGATAGACACTGCTACACAGCACACAGGCGGGGATAGACACTGCTACACAACGCACAGACGGGGATAGACACTGCTACACAGCACACAGGCGGGGATAGACACTGCAACACAGCACACAGGCGGGGATAGACACTGCTACACAGCACACAGATGGGGATAGACACTGCTACACAGCACACAGGCGGGGATAGACACTGCTACACAGCACACAGGTGAGCTAGACACTGCTACACAGCACACAGACGGGGATAGACACTGCTACACAACGCACAGACGGGGATAGACACTGCTACACAGCACACAGGCGGGGATAGGCACTGCTACACAGCACACAGACGGGGATAGACACTGCTACACAGCACACAGACGGGATAGACACTGCTACACAGCACACAGGCGGGGATAGACACTGCTACACAACGCACAGACGGGGATAGACACTTCTACACAGCACACAGGCGGGCATAGACACTGCTACACAGCACATATGTGAGCTAGACACTTCTACACAGCACACAGACGGGGATAGACACTGCTACACAACGCACAGACGGGGATAGACACTGCTACACAACACACAGGCGGGGATAGACACTGCTACACAGCACACAGACGGGGATAGACACTGCTACACAGCACACAGGCGGGGATAGACACTGCTACACAACGCACAGACGGGGATAGACACTGATACACAGCACACAGGCGGGGATAGCCACTTCTACACAGCACACATGCGGGGATGGACACTGCTGCACAGCACACAGGCGGGGATAGACACTGCTACACAGCACACAGGTGAGCTAAACACTGCTACACAGCACATAGGCGGGGATAGACACTGCTACACAGCACACAGGCGGGGATAGACACTGCTATACAGCACACAGGCGGGGATAGACACTGCTACACAACACACAGGCGGGGATAGACACTTCTACACAGCACACAGGCGGGGATAGACACTGCTACACAGCACACAGGTGAGCTAGACACTGCTACACAGCACACAGATGGGGATAGACACTGCTGCACAGCACACAGGTGAGCTAGAAACTGCTACACAGCACACATGCGGGCATAGACACTGCTACACAGCACACATGTGAGCTAGACACTGCTACACAGCACATAGGCGGGGATAGACACTGCTACACAGCACACAGGCGGGGATAGACACTGCGACACAGCACACAGGCGTGGATAGACACTGCTACACAGCACACAGACGGGGATAGACACTGCTACACAGTACACAGACGGGGATAGACACTGCTACACAGCACACATGCGGGGATAGACACTGCTACACAGCACACAGGCGGGGATAGACACTGCTACACAGCACACAGGCGGGGATAGACACTTCTACACAGCACACAGGCGGGGATAGACACTGCTACACAGCACACATGCGGGGATAGACACTGCAACACAGCACACAGGCGGGGATAGACACTGCAACACAACGCACAGGCGGGGATAGACACTGCTACACAGCACACAGGCGGGGATAGACACTGCTACACAGCACACAGACGGGGATAGACACTGCTACACAGCACACAGGCGAGATAGACACTTCTGCACAGCACACAGGTGAGCTAGACACTGCTACACAGCACACAGACGGGGATATACACTGCTACACAACGCACAGATGGGGATAGACACTGCTACACAGCACACAGGTGAGCTAGATACTGCTACACAGCACACAGGCGGGGATAGACACTGCTACACAGCACAAAGGCGGGGATAGACACTGCTACACAGCACACAGGCGGGGATAGACACTGCTACACAGCACACAGGCGAGATAGACACTTCTGCACAGCACACAGGTGAGCTAGACACTGCTACACAGCACACAAACGGGGATAGACACTGCAACACAACGCACATACGGGGATTGAAACTGCTACACAGCACGCAGGCGGGGATAGACACTGCTACACAGCACACAGGTGAGCTAGACACTGCTACACAACGCACAGGCGGGATAGACACTGCTACACAACACACATGCAGGGATGGACACTGCTACACAGCACACAGGCGGGGATAGACACTGCTACACAGCACACATACGGGGATAGACACTGCTGCACAGCACACAGGCGGGGATAGACATTGCTACACAGTACACAGGCGGGGATAGACACTGCTACACAGTACACAGGCGGGGATAGACACTGCTACACAGTACACAGGCGGGGATAGACACTGCTACACAGCACACAGGCGGGGATAGACACTGCTACACAACGCACAGGCGGGATAGACACGGCAACACAGCACACAGGCGGGGATAGACACTGCTATACAGCACACAGGCGGGGATAGACACTGCTACACAGCACACAGGCGGGGATAGACACTGCTACACAACGCACAGACGGGGATAGACACTGCAACACAGCACATAGGCGGGGATAGACACTGCTACACAGCACACAGGCGGGGATAGACACTGCAACACAGCACACAGGCGGGGATAGACACTGCTACACAACGCACAGACGGGGATAGACACTGCAACACAGCACATAGGCGGGGATAGACACTGCTACACAGCACACAGGCGGGGATAGACACTTCTACACAGCACACAGGCGGGGATAGACACTGCAAAACAACGCACAGACGGGGATAGACACTGCAACACAGCACACAGGCGGGGATAGACACTTCTACACAGCACACAGGCGGGGATAGACACTGCAACACAACGCACAGACGGGGATTGCCACTTCTACACAGCACACAGGCGGGGATAGACACTGCAACACAACGCACAGACGGGGATTGACACTTCTACACAGCACACAGATGGGGATAGACACTGCAACACAGCACATAGGCGGGGATAGACACTGCTACACAGCACACAGGCGGGGATAGACACTTCTACACAGCACACAGGCGGGGATAGACACTGCAACACAACGCACAGACGGGGATAGACACTGCTACACAGTACACAGATGGGGATAGACACTGCTACACAACGCACAGACGGGATAGACACTGCTACACAGCACACAGGCGGGGAAAGCCACTGCTACACAGCACACATGCGGGGATGGACACTGCTACACAGAACACAGGCGGGGATAGACACTGCTACACAGCACACAGGCGTGGATAGACACTGCTACACAGCACACAGGCGGGGATAGACACTGCTACACAGCACACAGGTGGGGATAGACACTGCTACACAGCACACAGGCGGGGATAGACACTTCTACACAGCACACAGGCGGGGATAGACACTGCTACACAGCACACATGCGGGGATAGACACTGCTACACAGCACACAGGCGGGGATAGACACTGCTACACAGCACACAGGCGGGGATAGCCACTTCTACACAGCACACAGGCGGGGATAGACACTGCTACACAGCACACAGGTGAGCTAGACACTGCTACACAGCACACAGACGGGGATAGACACTGCTGCACAGCACACAGGTGAGCTAGAAACTGCTACACAGCACACATGCGGGTATAGACACTGCTACACAGCACACAGGTGAGCTAGACACTGCTACACAGCACAGAGGCGGGGATAGACACTGCTAGCACAGCACACAGGCGGGGATAGACACTGCTAGCACAGCACACAGGCGAGATAAACACTGCAACACAACGCACAGACGGGGATAGACACTGCAACACAACGCACATACGGGGATAGACACTGCAACACAACGCACAGGTGAGCTAGACACTGCAACACGACGCACAGACGGGGATAGACACTGCAACACAACGCACAGGTGAGCTAGACACTGCAGCACAACGCACATACGGGGATAGACACTGCTACACAGCACACAGGCGGATATAGCGAAGCCGGATTCCACAGCGGGCTAAAAGCGTATGTTGTTTTACCAGATGGATTAGAACGAAGCTATCAAATTTGAGTAGCTGTGTTTCCATTGCAGCGGTCGATAGCGACATCACGACGGTAGACGGTATTCGTCACCGACGGCGGATGCTGCGCGTGTCACGCCGACTTGACAAACTGACCACAAAAGACTAAGACACAAGACAATTAGTGCCTCGGTCCCAAGAAGATAGGTATTATGCTCGACCCATAATAACATAATAACAACGGTAGTCAGCGACTGTTGCTCATTTATATTTCTTTGGATGTCTTAAATATGTATGTCAATGCTTATATTTGTCTCATCCTGGTGCATGTCCGTCTCAATGTTCGTCCGTCCGCTGTTCGATCATCCGTCGTTCGTTCGTCCCGTCTTCGTTCGTCTGTTTGTGTGTCTGTCTGTCTGTTGTTGGGGGGGGGGGGGGTGGTACACACCTGTCCTGCGGGACAGGAGCCCCGGCTGAAGAGGTCTGCACAGTTCCCGGCGTCGTCCCTGTACTGTGCCTCGTCACAGTCACACAGCACCGTACCGAACCCGGTCAGGTACGGCCACAGGTTGTCTGCGGGGACGACCGACTGTCAGTCACACAACACCGTACCGAACCCGGTCAGGTACGGCCACAGATTGTCTGCGGGGACGTCCTACTGTCAGTCACACAGCACCGTACCGAACCCGGTCAGGTACGGCTACATGTTGTCGGCGGGGACGTCCTACTGTCAGTCACACAGCACTGTACCGAACTCGGTCAGGTACGGCCACAGGTTGTCTGCGGGGACGTCCTACTGTCAGTCAAACAGCACCGTACCGAACCCGGTCAGGTACGGCCACATGTTGTCTGCGGGGACGTCCTACTGTCAGTCACACAGCACCGTACCGAACCCGATCAGGTACGGCCACATGTTGTCTGCGGGGACGTCCTACTGTCAGTCACACAACACCGTACCGAACCCGATCCGGTACGGCCACATGTTGTCTGCGGGGACGTCCTACTGTCAGTCACACAGCACCGTACCGAACCCGGTCAGGTACGGCCACAGGTTGTCTGCGGGGACGTCCTACTGTCAGTCACACAGCACCGTACCGAACCCGGTCAGGTACGGCCACATGTTGTCTGCGGGGACGTCCTGCTGTCAGTCACACAGCACCGTACCGAACCCGATCAGGTACGGCCACATGTTGTCTGCGGGGACGTCCTACTGTCAGTCACACAACACCGTACCGAACCCGATCCGGTACGGCCACATGTTGTCTTCGGGGACGTCCTACTGTCAGTCACACAGCCCCGTACCGAACCCGGTCAGGTACGGGCAACCCGGTCAGGTACGGCCAACCCGGTCAGGTACGGCCACAGATTGCCTGCGGGGACGTCCGTAGCAGAGCCGTCAGTCAGTCAGGCAGGCATGTCCGGTCCGGGCGGGGAATGCCAGATGACGGATTTTCAGAGAGTTCTCAGTCACCTGGTCTAAGCATATCTGGGATTTGATGTCAAAGTAATATTTGAAATGATCATGTGGACAGAATTAAACGAAGGTAAACAGTTGAATCAAGAAGTAAAAGTGTACCACGGTCCCACGGACACTGCATGGTACATGTCCGGGTCCCTGGATACTCCCGGCTCTCGGATGTTGCGGCACGAGTGGCAGCAGTTAACCACAGAGGAGTTCCCCGGCTCTCGGATGTTGTGGCACGAGGGGCAGCAGTTAACCACAGACGAGCTCTCCGGCTCTGGGATGTTGTGGCACGAGGGGCAGCAGTTAACCACAGACGAGCTCTCCGGCTCTGGGATGTTGTGGCACGAGTGGCAGCAGTTAACCACAGACGAGCTCCCCGGCTCTGGGATGTTGTGGCACGAGGGGCAGTAGTTAACCTCAGACGAGCTCTCCGGCTCTGGGATGTTGTGGCACGAGTGGCAGCAGTTAACCACAGACGAGCTCTCCGGCTCTACGATGTTGTGGCACGAGTGGCAGCAGTTAACCACAGGCGAGCTCCCCGGCTCTCGGATGTTGTGGCACGAGTGGCAGCAGTTAACCACAGACGAGCTCTCCGGCTCTGGGATGTTGTGGCACGAGGGGCAGTAGTTAACCTCAGACGAGCTCTCCGGCTCTGGGATGTTGTGGCACGAGTGGCAGCAGTTAACCACAGACGAGCTCCCCGGCTCTCGGATGTTGTGGCACGAGTGGCAGCAGTTAACCACAGACGAGCTCTCCGGCTCTGGGATGTTGTGGCACGAGTGGCAGCAGTTAACCACAGACGAGCTCTCCGGCTCTGGGATGTTGTGGCACGAGTGGCAGCAGTTAACCACAGACGAGCTCTCCGGCTCTGGGATGTTGTGGCACGAGTGGCAGCAGTTAACCACAGACGAGCTCCCCGGCTCTCGGATGTTGTGGCACGAGTGGCAGCAGTTAACCACAGACGAGCTCTCCGGCTCTGGGATGTTGTGGCACGAGTGGCAGCAGTTAACCACAGACGGGCTATGGCTCCCTTACCAGGACAAATTCCCGGCTCTCGGACGTCGTGGCAGAGTCCGTCCGAAGGTTGGAACACGCGGCCCGGGCCACACAGACGCGGTGCACACGCACTCTGCAGCAGAGGAACGACCACGCACGTGTCAGCACACAGTGCAATGGTAACCAACCATGCAGGCTCACGTGCACGCTGCAATGAGTTTTAGAAATAGTTTAGTGGTGGTGGTAGATCTGTTTAGTGTTTACGCATCTCAAAACACAAGCACACAAAGCATACCAACGTTGTTGCCCACATTGGCCGAGACGAGAACGGCCGAAAGAAGCTGTGTTGGGGGCAAATCCCAGAAAGCTTGACGAGTGCCCACAAATTATCACACATGGATTCCTTGTACATTACAGAAATATATCAAACAAACGAAACCCACCATGAACGTGTCCTGCTGTATGATGGACCAGAAGCCGGCCTGACAGTTGCCGGCTTCCAGTACTGGCTGACATTGCCCGCCCCCGCCCAGAACCGGGGCAGAGTCCAGCGAGGCACACGGGTTTGGCGGCAGCATCACCACTGGAAACATCACAGCGTTGTCGCAATCACGATAATGGGACGACCGCTGATGCATCGCTAACACATCACAACGGGATCTTGACATTGTAGCGCCAAAGTTATACCGCAGGACCAGTGGAGAAAGCATGATGGTCGAATCATGCATCAATCATCCATCGAACCATGCACAATAGCATGGTTCGATGGATATAGTGGCATGGAGATGTGACACAACACACCACCTCTCGGGTCAGTAGACAGCCACGGCATGGACTCGACAGGTATGGACTCGACAGGTGTGCGACATAGAAGTCGCATCGCTAGAGACAGCACAAGTTGATCGCACAGGTATTGCAACGCTGAGGAGATGCACCAGCTAACTCAATACATATTGCAATTCCATTTGTATGCTGGTTTATGGGAAGAGCTGCCGAGCGCTGGCAACATCTTAATGACGAAGAAAATGTAATATTTCACAGCCTCACCTCCAAGTATAGTGAATATATCCAGAAATTCGGAGATCGTGGTAGGTGGCGGCGGCAGCGGTGGAGGTGGAGGTTGCGTGGTGGGCTGCTGAGGCGGCGATGGGTCCTCGATCACCGGGGGTCGTGTCGGGGGTCGTGTCGGGGGTCGTGTCGGGGGTCGTGTCGGGGGTGGTCTCGGCGGCAGGTCGTTGGGGATGCACTGCACCGCAGCTCCGATAGCTGAGAGGACGAACATGGTGGCCGAGAGCAGCCCGACCCCGGTCACCGCGCCTGAGGGGAGAGCAGTCCGAACCCCGGTCACCGCGCCTGAGGGGAGGGCAGTCCGAACCCCGGTCACTGCGCTTGTGGGGAGCAGCCGACCCCGGTCACCAGATATGTGGGGAGCAGCCTACCCCGGTCATCGCACCTGAGGGGGAGCAGCCGACCCCGGTCACCAGATCTGTGGGGAGCAGCCGACCCCGGTCACCAGATCTGTGGGGAGCAGCCGACCCCGGTCACCGCACCTGAGGGGGAGCAGCCTACCCCGGTCACCAGATCTGTGGGGAGCAGCCTACCCCGGTCACCATATCTGTGGGGAGCAGCCGACCCCGGTCATCACACCTGAGGGGGAGCAGCCTACCCCGGTCACCGCACCTGAGAGGGAGCAGCCGACCCCGGTCATCGCACCTGAGGGAGAGCAGCCGACCCCGGTCACCAGATCTGTGGGGAGCAGACTACCTTGGTCACCAGATATGTGGGGAGCAGCCTACCCAGGTCATCGCACCTGAGGGAGAGCAGTCGACCCCGGTCACCAGATCTGTGGGGAGCAGCCGACCCCGGTCACCGCCCCTGAGAGGGGAGCAGCCGACCCCGGTCACCAGATCTGTGGGGAGCAGCCGACCCCGGTCACCGCACCTGAGAGGGAGCAGCCGATCCCGGTCACCACACCTGAGAGGGAGCAGCCGACCCCGGTCACCAGATCTGTGGGGAGCAGCCGACCCCGGTCACCAAATCTGTGGGGAGCAGCCGACCCCGGTCACCAGATCTGTGGGGAGCAGCCTACCCCGGTCACCAGATCTGTGGGGAGCAGCCGACCCCGGTCGCCGCGCCGACCTTGGCCCGGGGGCAGCCGGGAGCAGCTGACCTTGGCCACGTGCCTACACTCACTTCTCCGCACACAACCACACACACGTTTACATGCTAGTGTAAATAAAGGGAAAGTACCAAACTCATAAATGATAAACATATTATATTTTATTTTTAATCATGCCCGTTTTTTCCTCACTGAAACCGACTCGCCGTGGTCGCTTATTGAGACATAAATAAATAAACAAGTATGCAGGTTTGGAATAACTCAGTGTATTGTATCCGCCCTGAGCATGTTCACTCGTTATTCACTTACTGGTAAATAAGGCGACTGTTTGACAACCATCCTGTCGTGCCAACCCCGACCAATTGATCTGAAAAGAAACTGAACTTTAGCAAACACATGGTAGCATGCAGTGGCGTATTTATAAATCTGTCAGGGGAGGGGGGCAAGCCCTCAAGAGGGCGCCAAACCCCCACACGAGGGCACTGTCAGCGAAAGGTGTTGTTGAGTGGGGTGGGGGGGGGGTAATTATACAAATAACAAAATAACAAAAAAGTTAATGAAAATAAATGATACAATAAATCGATAACCTAAATTAACTGTTCACACTTGATAATATTCTCGAATATTTTGTAACCGCGGAACCCGTGGAATTGACCAGGATTTTGGAGCAAATAAAACAATCGAAATTAAAAGACACCAAAATCAAAATTATGGCAATAAAGAGGCATTCATGTCTTCTCCATTCATGAATGGTATAGACCAAAACTGATGAATGCTCGCGATAAAGCGCAACGCCTCAGTTAAATAAATGGATGGCAAACAGACAATTTTGAACTCGGGCGAGCCGAAATCCACCCACCCCGTTCCCCGGCTTCACAAAATCAACCCTTCCCTTTTCCCCGGTCTACCGAAGTCCCAGGCATGCGGAACTCTGCCCTGCCCCGCACACAGGCTTTTCCAAATCAGCCCTGTCTCCACCTATGCGGTCTGCCGAAATTCACCCTGCTCCTGTTCTCTCTAGCCTCCAAAAAATCACCCAGCGGCACCTGACCTGAGGGTGGCACCTTATCTGAAGGCGGCACCTGGCCAGAGGGCAGCACCTGGTCTAAGGGCGGCACTTCGTCCAAGGGCGGCACCTGGTCTTATGACGTCACATGCCGTCGGCATCTAACCTGCGGGTGGCACCTCATTTGAGGACGGCACCTAGGCCACTCCAGGCCGCTCTTTTTAGCCGCCCCTGTAGAAGGAAAGGCGCCTGCCGGGATTCCAGGCGCCCTACTACGCGGGCCAGAGGCGCCCTGTTGGGCCTTAGGGCGGAACCTGACCTGAGGGCGGCACCTGATCTGAGGGTGCCTGGTCTGAGGGTGACATCTAGTCTGAAGGCGGCACCTGGTCGTAGGGCGGTACCTGGGCTCAGGGTGGCACCTGACCTTACCCCCCCATAAATACGCCCCTGGAGTTGGCCCCGAACCCCTGCTGCCCCTTCCCACAAACCCATCGCCCCCCCCCCCCCCCACTCAAAGTTTTGTGGTGACGCCACTGCCTCTAAAGGCACCCTTCGATACACATCCGATGGCGCCCTCCCATACCCCCGAAGGCACCCTCCAAAAAAATCGAGGGCGCCCTTCCACATACCTTCAAAGGTGCCCTCCGATGTACCTCTGAAGGCGCCATCCTATAAAGCTCCAAAGGCGACCTCCGATACACCTTTGAAAGCACCCTCACACATAGGGCGCCCTCCGATACGCATCTGAATGAGCCCTCCCAGATGCCTCGAAAGGCGTCCTCCGATACACCTCTGAAGGCGCCCTCCTTCATACTTCCGAAGGCGCCCTCCAATACATCTCCGAGGGCTCCCTCCCAAATAGCTCTAGAGGCGCCCTCTGTGAGACCAGAGGCGCCCCGGCCTCACATTCAGCAAAGGGCGCCTTTCGATGTATGTAGGGCGGGCGCCCTCAGGCCTCGGATAGATGTATCTGAGGGTGCTTTTGGACTATGTGGGAGGGCGCCTTCAGAGGTGTATTTGTGGGCGCCTTTGGAGGTATGCGGGAGGGCGCCTTCAGAGGTGTGTCTGAGGGTGCCTTCGGAAATGTATTGGAGGACGCCTCCGAAAGTGTATTCGAGGGCGCCTTTGAAGGTGTGTGGGAGGGCGCCATCGGAGATGTATTGGAGGGCGCCTTTGGAGCCTGTAGGTATGTGTGAGGGCGCCTTCAAAGTTCAAAGGTGTATCGGTGGGCGCCTTTGGTATGTAGGAGGGCGCCTTCAGATATGTATCGGAGGGCACCTTTGGAGGTAAATGGGAGGGCGCCTTTGGAGGTATGTTTGAGGGCACCTTCATAAGTGTATGTGTATCAAAGGGCGCCTTTGAAGGCGTATGTAAAAGCGTTTTCAGAGGTGTATTGGAGGTCGTCTTTGGAGCTATGTGGGAGGGCGCCTTCAGATGTGTATCGGCGGGCGCCTCTGGAAGTATTTGGGAGGGCGCTTTGAAGGTATGTGGGAGAACACCTTTGGGGGTATGTGGGAGGGCGCCTTTAGAGGTGTATCGGAGGGTGCCTTTATAGGTGTATCGGAGGGCGCCTTTAGAGGTATGTGGGAGGGTGCCTTTATAGGTGTATCTGAGGGCGCCTTTATAGGTATGTGGGAGGGTGCCTTATAGGTGTATCGGGCGCGCCTTTGCATTGGAACGCGCCTCATATCCAGCCGGAGCGCGTCTCATATTCAGCGAAGGGCGCCGACGCTGAATGTGAGACGCATTTCATGGTTCGGTGCATGAGGGTGCCTTCTGTGCGTGAGGGCGCCTTCGGCCCCCATGGAGTGGGGGTCATGGTGCAGTGACCCCGCCCCCTAAATACGCCCCTGGCAGCATCCGAGATGATCCCTGGCCAAATCCGAGATGGTCAATTTATAGAGAATGTCATACGATTTGCATTAAACCCCTATTTTCTACGACTTGTCAAACATTAAAAAAATTCCCACCAAAAATGGAATGACATGACGTCACTAAAACGTCATTATCTCCCAAACCACTTCACCAATTTCAACGAAATTTTGTGAGCGAAAGTAAAATTGATGCAGCATAAGGTCTTTAAAGTTTGACGTCAATATATATCATAGTTTTCAAGTTAATGAGAAAATTCGGGAGGGGGGGGGGGGGCAGATACTGGTCCCCCCAGCGGGGCGCGGGTTATAAATTAAAAGTTAGAAACATTTAAAATATTTTTTTTTATGTGGGAAATCTGAATAATTCCTACACAGTTAGGGGTGCTCAACCTACAACCCGGGGTGAGCGCCAATGGATAAGGACCGTATCCAGTATTTGTAATTAAATCATACTTTTCCTCTGATTGGACAATTTGTTCAGTACTCAGGGCGTAGATTACTTGATGAAACGATCAAGGTCGGATCTTGGAATCGGCTAGTAGGCATCTTTCGGTGGGTTGAGACTTGAGAGCCTTAATACAAAATAATAATAATAAAGAAATTGATTAACTTGCCCAACCCCTACCATGTCACATTTGATATTTGCAATACCCCGTGGAAATTAGCACATGCTGATGATCCTTTGTGTCGTGTTAACAGATGAGTAAATGCCTCCAGTCGCGATCGTGCATTTACTGATACTTTTAGCAATGCTGATGCCTACTTTACTCTTCAGCTTGAATCCAGCTGGCACAAAAGCGCTGGTAAACCGAACTTATCTACGCAGCTGATCTACGATCTACGCAGATCTACGATCTACTGATCTACGCAGCTTTGTGGGGTGTTTTTTTCTTCTCTGTTTCTGTATTGCTCCTCGCCTTTGTCATATATTTGGTAAACTACCACTGGCGTCGTCATGGTTTCAAAATTACTAGGGACAAATCCAAGTGCAAGTGTTCTTCGACATGAGATCATATTAGGGATAGGTTAAAATTACTAGGGACGATGTCCCCAGTGTCCCTGCAGTGGTGGCGAGGTGACGCCCATGTAAGCTATTGACAGGCACGATATAAACTGAAGCTGATGACAGCCTGTAGGCCATACCATTAAGGGACCGCCTGGTCTCCTGGCCAGAGCCCCCTCCGAGTCGGGATTGGATGTCGTCGGAACTGGAGCCGCTGTCGTCACTGGCGCCACAGTAGTAGCCTCACTCGGCAGGGAGCACGTGTCGCGCGGGAGGACACTGATCACCACTCCGAGGATCCCTGCACTGGCTCCCAGCACGGGAACGAACGGAGCGGCACAGAGCGGCAGCAGACTCATGGCGAGCGTGCTGCCCCACCAGCTGCCTATCTGCCTCTGCTCTGCCGGCGCCCTGCTTCCAGAGACAACTGACCCGAGGCTTTTCACACAGGCATTGCACAGGCATTTAGAACACAGGCATTGGCCAATAGCACAGAAGTGTCTCTGCATAAACAAAGCCTACTATAGGCAAGTTCTCAGTAACCATAAAGGCAAACTTCCTAAGTCGCCGCATCGGACCGGAAGGCACGGACGCATGCCTCTTAACCCGCGCCGTGACGGTGCTCGGCGCCACCTTCGCCGTGCCGGGGGAACTCGAAAACTAAAAGGGCTAGAAAGACGCAGAAAATGGCGCTCTAAAGCTCTCGCAAGCACATTCGAAAGATGTCAGATATTTTTTCCTAAAGACAATTTTTCCTATTTTTTCTATTTTTTTCTATTGGGGTCACCAGAGGTCATCAAAGGCCAAATGTGCCAGTTTAACCCGCGAGTTACTGGGGTATATTTCATAACGCGACTTACTGGGGGGGGGGGCTATTTTTTGCCCCCCCCCCTCTGATCTCCGGAACTACTGGACCGAATGTAAAAATTCAAACGGCATTCGATAGCCCTGGGAAATTTATCGAGGGAAACATAATATTGTTGACCTCGGGGTCACCGATGACGTCACAGGTCAGGTCAAGTACAAAATGTTTGACCGTGTCAAAAGGTCTCTATGGATGGAATTGTCGCGCAAAATTGCGATATTAAACGCATAAGCTGTTGATAAATCGGTATGATTCGTGTGTCTGACACTTCTAAGTACCTTTCTAAGCTGTTTATGACCTTGGGTCAGGTCAAGGTCATCCGAGGTCACGAGGTCAAACTGCAGATTACGGTCATTAGGCGTTGTAACACATGTTTATGGGGTTTTTTTCGTCTAGAACGCGAAAAATGACCTTAGAACATTGTTTGTTCCATATAAATAGAAATAAAAAGCAAAAATGGAAATGCGTTTTTTGTCATAGTAATGCTGTGAGAAGTGGTCGATTTTTGTCATTTAAAGGTCATAACTCGGTCAATTTTAAAGATATCCACTTTACATTTGGTACACATATTCACCGCATACGTCTCGATCACATATATTCCGGTTTTTGGATAATTCTGATTTTTTCTTGAAAACTTTGTAAAAAACAAAAAAAATGTTTTTGGATTTCTCATTTTTTTTTATTTCAAATAAACTCAGAAATCCAAGATGGCAGTTCCATAGCCCGGTCTATTTTCAGTAATTTAATTTAATACAATTTAGTTTATCTCAAATATCGTACCTTTGACAGCGTTTTCTGCAAACCATTATTTTGCAACAAAAACCGAAGAACATGACGTCACTCTGACGTCATTCCCGGTTGACCTATCATAGCCTCATATTTTTCCGTTTGCCAACATGTGTAGAATTGATGTGAGAGAAGTTACTGCAAGTTCGGTGACGATACGGGTATTCGTTTAGGAGTTATTACAAAATAACGGGAGGGGGGGCAAAAAATAGCCCCCCAGTAACTCGCGGGTTAAGGACTTCGCTCCAGAAACCCCCATATATCACAGGAACTATGATAGCTAGAAACAAACTGAAAAATAAACAATGGAAAGCTCTTGCAAAATGCAATCGCCATGGTGTCCTCAGATTTTAACTCAGGTCAAAAGGTTAGGCTCTCAGTTGGTGCGTGACCTTGGTCGGGGTCGGACCGTTCTCCGCGAGCTCCCGGCATGTCAGTC
This sequence comes from Chirona hameri, assembly GCA_036785665.1. Taxonomy (NCBI): domain Eukaryota; kingdom Metazoa; phylum Arthropoda; class Thecostraca; order Balanomorpha; family Balanidae; genus Chirona; species Chirona hameri. The sequence goes on from JAXIVJ010002074.1 coordinate 96,895, forward strand.
GAGTGAGCGCTGGCGAGTGCGCCGGGGCGGCCAATACCGACCACACAGTGATATGCAGTGACCCCGAGTGACTGAGCTGAACACATAGTTTACTCAGGAGAGCAGTGGCAGTGTTGAGTGAAGGCGGACGAGTGAGCGGTGTGCATTGCGGACGGTGTCGAGCTCGGTGATGGCGTCGGAAGAGAGCGCCGACGAGTCAGCGTTCACGGACTGTGTGGCGTCAGGGACTGAGACGAGCGCTACCACACCAGCCGGTCGCCAGCGACAGATCTCAGTGCCGGAGATGATGCGGCGAACCGAGAACCGCAAACCGAAACGTCCGGCACCCGACCGCAGCTCCAAATCACCGCGCGACCCAGCACTGCCCGCGGCTAAGCGGCCGCTCGCGGAGCCGGCCGAGCCGCCGGCGGTGGAGCTGAGTACAAGTGCACTGGCCGCGATCCGTCAGCTGCTAGACAGCAGCATCGCTTCTGTCATCGGTGCGTTCGAAGCGAAGTTTGAAGGGATGGAAAGACGCTTGAACGTGCTTGAATCAGAAGCAATGGACGGAGAGCTTGAGGTGAAACGTCTTGGCGAACAGTTAGCTCGCCAGATGAAAAGCAACACAGATCTACAAGCGCAAGTAGAGAGTATGGACCTGAACAGGAGACTGTCGTCGCTCATACTCACATGTGATGATTTCGGACGAAGATCGGTGAACGAAGACATCGAGCCAAAGGTAGTACTCCTTCTCAACGAGAGAATTGTGGGTTTGAACCTGACTACCGCAGATATTAACGTAGCGCATCGTCTCCAGCGAGACAATAAAGTAATCTGCAAGTTTGTCAAGCGAGGTGTGAGGGACAGAGTCTACGACGCACGCTTCAACCTGGCGACGAGCGGTGCGAGGTCGACCGGAGCCGAGTCTCGCGCTGGAGGCGCGCTCGGGTCACACGGTGGCCGCCGGATGTCGTCTCTGTACATCTCCGAGTCGCTCACGACCTTCAACCAGTGGCTGTACAACCAGCTGCTTCAGGCGCGGTGGTCGAGTGGCGGATCCAGGGTGGCATCGGTCTTTAGCCGACGAGGCCTCGTGTTCTGCCGCACCGTCAAGAACGGACCCAACATCCGGGTTCCAGACGAGGCGGCCCTGCGGCGAATCATCGGAGGTACCAACATCGAGACTTCTCGTCCTGGCCCGCCGTCGGCTACCGGGGCGCGGCCTGACCGCGGTGGCCGGCTGTCCGGCGCCTCTGCGTCGGTCGGCGGTGAAAGTGTCGGAGCGCCGCGTCCCGCCTCCGCCGGGCCGGGCGCCGTGCCTGCTGCGCCGGTGGTGGCGGCGTCGGCTGGGGCGCCATCTGCTGGCGTGGCTGCTGGGTCGCCCCCTGTCGCGGCCGCGGGGCTGCCGGTCGTCCCGGCCTCGGGTCTGTCTGCTGCTGGAGGTGCTGATTCGGCTCCAGTGGGGGCGGCCGGACCGTCGGGCGGTGCGACTGCGGGTCTGCCTGCTTCTGCGGCTGTTGGGGTGCCTGTAGCTGCTAGGCCTGCGGCTGCAGCTGCTGGGCCGCCCGCTGTCGTGACTGACGGGTCGCCTGCTGTTGCGGAGTCCGCGCCGCCGGGTGGCGTCGCTTGACGCCGCGGCCGTGATCCCCTGCGGAGCGACTGATTCCGCCGGCGGAGGTGACTGGATCGGACACTTCGGCGGCCCACTGGAGGGTGATAAGTATTTGAGAACCCTCGTTGAGCGATTGTCTTTGAAATAGTTGTCTTTTGGAGAAAAGTAATCCATGTTTAGAGTGGTCACTGATGGATATTGTATCGCGTCAGCGAATGGGAGTTAACGTTAAGTTAGTTCACGAGATCGCAACTGCTTCCGATCTGTTACTGTTTTCTTTTCGCTCTTTGCAACTAGCTGGTTTAGAATGTGTTCATCTAATGTTACATTGTACACCTTGCACTGTATTGCACTGTACCTGATCTCATGTGCCTTCAGGAGCCTGGCCTTGCGGGGCCCGTGTCGGGTTCGCCGGCCGTCGGTGGGGCCGCGTCGGGGGGCGGTGGCCGGCTGCGCGCGCCAGCGTGCATTGCTTAGTTCGGCGATTTGGTGTGGCGGTGCAGCCTGGCCTCCGTCAACCCTGGCGGCGTCTCCGTCGGCCGGCGGCGGCGGCTTGGGTCCGGCGGGGGCCCGGCTCAGTGCTCGCTTGGTAAGATGTACCTGTGTGGTTCTAGTTAGACAATAGTTTTTTTTTTCATTGCTATTGGCGCTCCGGGGCAAGTCGCACCCCGATGGTCACGAGTATAGATTGGGTAGGAATTGTATCTCCAACTGTAAAGCCAACCGGGATCGATGCGAGTACTTCACACATACACACATACACACAGACACACATATACACACACACACACACACACACACACACACACACACACACACGCGCGCGCGCACACGCATACGCACATGCACACGCCACACGCACACGCACACGCACACGCACACGCACACGCACACAGTGCGCCCTGGGGCGGCGCGGGCCTCGCCAGTTGGATCGGACGGTCACGTACTGTCACTGACAGTAGTTACTGCTCATCTCCTTCCCTGTTCGGTATGCTCTTTCATCTAACAGTCACATAACCATGATGGACAAAATAACAATAATGTCTATGAACTGCCGAGGCCTTGGCGATCCGAGGAAACGCAGAGATGTAATGCACTATATTCGAAGTAAACGTTTCAACATAGTATTTCTACAAGATACACATCTGACAGCAGAGACGGTACCATATTTTGATAATTTATGGTATGGAAAAGCCTATCATTCTTGTTTTTCTTCCCGAAGTCGAGGAACAAGTATTTTATTTAACAACAATGTGCAATATAGCCTAATAGCAGAAAAGAAGTCAGAGTGCGGGAATTTTCACATGATAGCTTGTAAAATTCACAACGAATCTTATCTCTTCGTAAATGTGTATGGACCCAATGAAGATAACCCAACATTTTACAGGAATTTGAATGATAAGATAGAACAATTCGATGTCCATCATACGATTGTCGCCGGTGACTTTAACTTCGTGATGATACCAGATGTAGATTCATTGAATTATGTAGGCGAAAACAACGTCCGTGCAAAACAAACCTTTCTAGAATTATCATACAAATACAGTCTAATTGATGTGTGGCGACATATGCACCCAAAAGAGCGTAAATATACATGGTTACGGAAAACCCCTATTAAAGCCGGACGTCTAGACATGTTTTTTGTTAGTGATGATATGATAAACTCTCTGTTGGACGTCGAAATTATACCAGGATATCGCACGGACCATAATGCAATTACATTATCAATACAAAGTAAACAGCAAAGAGGAAATGGTATATGGAAATTTAACACTTCACATTTAACCGACGAAGACTACATACACAGAGTTAAGTCGTGCATCACGCATACAGTACAGCAATACGCTGTGCCCGTGTATAATGAAGTAGTCTACAATGATTATAAATATTACGAATCTATTAAACTAACAATAAGCGACAGTTTGTTTTACGAAACGCTTATAATGATGATCAGAGGTGAAACAGTTCGTTTTTCAAAACAGAAAGCAAAACGCTCACGAATAACAGAGGCAAATTTAGTGACCGAAATAGCCAAAGCAGAGGACCAACTTTTAGTCTCAGGTCTACAGAGTGACGTCACAAATTTAGTTACATTAAAAAACAATCTAGAGAAGCTGAGACGTCCGATGATCGACGGACTGATTGTTCGTTCCCGAGTGTCCTGGCATGAAAAAGGAGAGCGAAACACTAAATATTTTCTATCATTAGAAAAGAGAAACTCCAATAAGAAGAACATCCAGCATATTCAGGATGGAGACAACATTATCTCCAATACTAAAGAAATACTTGATAATTTTTCCAATATTTTTCAAAGCAAATATAACCTAAATAAAGACACAATATCGGACTCTTCATTCATAGCAAACAATGTTACGAACAGGCTTAACACAGAAGATAAAATAAAGCTTGATTCCGATGTTACTATGGCTGAACTAACGAGTGCACTAAACTCAATGAAAAAGGGGAAAACCCCAGGGTCGAACGGTTTTCCAGTCGAGTTCTTTCGTTGTTTCTGGTTAGAAGTGGGCCCTTTTTTATATCGAGCGGCAAGAACTTCGTTCACAGAAAGCGGTGGGCTTCCCTCACATCGGGAGGGCATTATAACACTTATTCCAAAAAAAAGGAAAGTCTCCTCACACATATAAGGGATGGAGGCCGATTACACTGTTAAACGCGGACTATAAGGTTATATCTACTGTAATATCCAACAGGCTTAAAAATGTAATGACTAAACTTATAAACCCCGCCCAAACAGCATACACCTCCGGTCGCTATATCGGCGAAAATACCAGACTCGTTTATGACGTAATACACTGGACTAAACACAATAAAAAACCAGGAACTATAGTAGCGGCAGATTTCGAAGCTGCATTTGAATCCATCGCTTGGGAATATCTCAGATTAGTTATTAACGAGTTGAATTTCGGCCCGAACCTAAAGCACATGATTAACCATTTATACCTCAACACCGAAAACCATTCACGCATTCTACTAAACGGTCACTTAGGGAAAGAAATACATCTACAACGGGGGATCAGACAGGGGGACCCAGCATCGGGATACCTATTTAACTTGGCAGTTTCCATATTGACTGAGCAAATTAGTAAGTCAACCCGATTGACTGGGATAAAAATAGCTCATAATCATGAAATTAGAATAAGTCAATACGCAGACGACACAATTATGTTCCTTGACGGTTCCAAAAGATCTATTACAGGGTCGATAGAAGAACTTACTAAATTCGGTTATCAGTCTGGTTTGAAAATAAACGTGGAAAAAACATCCTGCATGGCAATAGGGACATCAACGGAAGACGAAGTTAGTATAGAACATAATATCAACTTTGTAAACGGGTTAACAATTTTAGGAATAAGAATAGACCGCGATATCAAAAACATAACAGATTGCAACATACAGCTTAAAATACCTGCAATAAAAAATGAACTAGAGCAATGGAAAAGGCGAAGCCTTACCCCGATCGGAAGGATAAGCATAGTAAAAGCTCTACTTTTATCCAAATTAGTTCATTTATTCATTGCACTGCCTAATCCCTCAACACGGTGTACAAAAGATCTTGAAAGGTTATTTTTTGGATTTGTGTGGGGTCAAAAGAATGACAAAATAAAACGCACCAAACTCGTACAACACCCTTCAAAGGATGGATTAAACATGGTACAGATTGATTCCTTTATCAAAAGCATGAAACTGTCATGGTTAAAACGTTTAAGTACGTCTAGCACCGACTGGACAGTTCTTGCAGCGCAAGAACTTCCAAACATTTGGCTTCTATTAACGTACGGATGTAAGAAACTCAAATTGCTACGAAACAAGTCAACAAATCCATTTTACATAGACCTGGTGGATGCATTAATTAAATTCAACGAGGAATATAACCCATCGGATGAGGAGATAATAACGGGAAAAATATGGTTTTCAGATCGGACTAAATACGAAACAACAATTGTTAGGAAATGGGATGCTAGAGGACTGAGGTTCATAGGAGATTTATATAACGTAGATACTGGCATAATCTATTCCAAGCAGGAACTGGAAACCGTTTACGGTATACAAATGACCTTTTTATGTTATGCAGCATTAGTACATAGTCTTCCACAAAATTTTCAGAGACAGGTCGATAAAACCAATATTAAGAGACCAAACATGCCATACAAAATAGATTTAGTACTAAATAATAAAAAGTTTTCCAAATCCGCGTACAAGACATTCGTTGAAAAGACAACGGTAAAAAATAATGCTTCTAATGAACGTCTCCGAGCAAAATGGATAGCTGATATTGGCGAATTCACCCAAGGGACCCTACAGAAAGTTACTATGGCCACAATGTCCACCTACCTTGTTTACCTTCATTTTCGAATTATTAATCGAATATACGCAACAAATAAATACTTAGCCAGTATTCAAGTTCGTCAATCCAATACCTGCACCTTCTGCGAAAGGGCGACTGAAACGATTATCCATCTGTTTTGGCAATGTCCAAAAACACAAATATTCATTAAGGAAATACTATCACATTTAAGGTTAGAATATGACACCGTCTTGAGTTTTAATTCAGTTAATTGGTTTCTTTTAACAGACCTTTCCAACATAGACGTGCTTATAGTAACGCTTAGCAAAGCATGTATACACAAGTCACGCTTAAAATCAGTTAAACCTTCATTGGAAATCATGATGCAAAGCCTTAAATTTGAAGCAATCAAAGAATATAATATTGCTAGAGCAAACAATAAGACAAGCATCTTCGATCAGAGATGGGGTGAGCTTAGAAGATTAATGAGTTAATAAATTATGATGGTGACTGATCCGTAAACGGTGGGCCCGCGCCGCCCCTGGGCGGGTGGGTCACAGATACACATGTGCGAGCGTGCGCACGCATGCACACACCCTACAACACGCACACACACACACACACACACACACACACACACACACACACACACGCACACGCACACGCACACGTACACGCACACGCACACGCACACGCACACGCACACGCACACGCACACGCACACGCACACGCACACGCACACGCACACGCACACGCACACGCACACGCACACGCACACGCACACGCACACGCACACGCACACGCACACGCACACGCACACGCACACGCACACGCACACGCACACGCACACGCACACGCACACGCACACGCACACGCACACGCACACGCACACGCACACACACACATACACATACACATACACATACACATACACATACACATACACATACACATACACATACACATACACATACACACACACACACACACATACACACAACACACACACACACACACACACACACATACATACATACACATACGCACACACATACACTCTCACATGCGCGAGCACGTGAACACTCGGGCAGCGCTGCCGTTACCGTCGGCCGTCCCTGTGCGGTAGATACAGGTCATTCGTTCTGGCGCCGCGAGCCGTGTCAGTTGGGTGGCTGGTGCGCCCTATCCCGCGCGACCGCTCGGCTCGGACGGCGGCGCGCGTGCGCTATTGTGAGCGTGGTTTCGGGGGACGGTTGCTTTCCGCTGTGTGTATGTTCAATCTGTACTGTTGCGTTGCCGCGCTGTGTGTTGCTATGGCTGTTGCTGTAACATGAGTTGTATTTTGCTGTTTAAATACATCTGGAAAAAAAGAAGAAAAAAAAAGGTTAGGCTCTAGAGCTCATCAAATGTCAAAAAGGCAATATTTTACCAAACAGTTTTTCACGAATAGCTTTTTACCTAATAAAGATAAGGCAACAATTTTGATGCCATCTTGTTTGTCTCGTCAAGGCGCTTGGATTCATAATAGTGTTGACCAGGTTAGGTTAACTTAAACAAATGACCTTAGGTCAAGGTCAAGTGGTGACCCAAGTAGGTCATGTTACATATGGGAAAACGTGCCTCGACGAGAAAAACACATTGGTGTCGGTTTCACCTCTCAATCGTCATTATGTCGAGAGTTATTGACATACAACTGTTGGTGACCTCGGATGACTTCGGCTGACCCTGTAGCGGTGCCTGAACAAAAAGGGCACCTAGGTCACTAAGAATGGCGTATTATAACATGATCCAGAAGTAATTAGACTGATATCTTGCATATCCTTGGAATAGGAAGCATTCTAATATTTCCCCATTGACTTATAATGGGGAGGTCACGAAATTGACCCGACCCTAGGTCGCTGATATACAAAAATCCAAGATGAACGAATTGTAGATATATATGACCTTATGAAATCCTGAAAGTGTAAAACCGATCATCCAAAAACTGTGACTGTGGTACGACCACAAGTTTTTTGTAGGTGGGGTCACGTGACCTGGTCTGGTGACCTGACCTGAGATGACCCGAGGTATTTTTTATACATAATGTGGGCAATGGATTTCCGAACAGCTTCGCTATCCTCGAAAAACCTGAGAAGGGGGGGGGGGTTCTAAACAGCCCCTCCCTCCGGCACGGCGCGGGTTAACCTTCGCCCTACGGGGACCGTTTCTCACCTTCGCCCTACGGAGGGGGGGGGCTGACAGCCCCCCTGTTAACTTCCAAACCAAGCAACATAGAGCAATGCGGTAAGAACCAGCATGTTGCCTGTCATGGGAGGAATCTAACAGTATGCGATTTTTAGGTTTCAGGTCAACCGGTGACCTTCCAGGTCAAGTGAATGACCTAAGATCGACCACGTCCACAAATAAATAGCGATTTTGCTCTGTCCGTCGTCATTACTAAAGTGATAAGTATAAAACGATTTGGATATCGTCACAATAATATTGGTCGTTGTATTAGCTATCTGCCAATATATCGATTTTTAGGTCTGGGCCAGTTAATGACCTCTTAGGTCACGGAAATCGTCACCATAAATGATAATTGCTTTGCGTTTTGCATTACAGCACATGCACATACAGGGCGCTTAATATAACTTCCGAACGGAAATAGATCGACAGGCACCGTAAAAAGCAACGTGTTGCCTGTCATAAGGACAATCCAACGGCATCCCATTTTGAGTATTTAGGTCAACTGGTGACCTTTGGGGTCAGGTCAGTGACCCTTTGAGGTCTGACATGACCTTGACGAAAAGGTCATAGGTCACGATCACGAGTCGTATACACTTCAAATTTTGACTGGATACGTATCATTGTTGTTAACTCAGCTACTGAAAATTTCAGCAAGATGCGCCACATGTGTAAAAAGTTATTCAAGAAAAACCCCAGGGGGGGGGGGGGGGGCTGGCAGGTCACCCCCGTAGGGTGAGGGTTAACCCTATTGCTGTCGGGCTACACAAATACGAATCTGTCGGGGGGGGGGGGACTATTCGGCACACCATTCGTATATCGGAAACCGCTGGACCGATTCTCTCCGGCAAAGCTGCATTCGATTCCTTAGTGCATGAACTACATTTCTATATTCATAAATATGCAACACTTTGTGATGTACGGATACAGGTTGCAAAACAATGGAGGAAAACATGCATTTGTAGATTCTTGCCCTAGGATGTTGTTTGAACGCAATGTTTTCATGTTGTTGGATTTTGCCACCTAATTGTATGCTCTAACATATAATTATGTTTACAGTTTGGGGAAATTAACCCAATGGCGTCCTCAGGCAATTCCAAAGGGGGGTATCTAAAGATGTCAATACAACATTTTTGGCCGCTTTGATTTCTGTTTAAGATGCTTATAATGATATGTGTATGCCTGAGAAAGTAAACTATGACAGTTTTGTATTTGTGCAGTGGCGTGCTCAAGGGGAGGGGAAATGAGCCTTGTCTTCTGTTTTCTTTATTTTTGCTTATTGATGTTTTTTGCTATGTATTGTCACGCCATGGGTCCACAATTCCCCCAAAACTTCATCCCTGGGACCGCCTATGCCCCACAATACAATTGTGATCCGTGCAGATGATATTGAATGAAATTACCCACTGTAAAATAACGTTCAGGGGCACTAATCACAATGAGTGTGAACGGAGTCAAACACATGCCCCCAAAATCAGTCCCTGGAGTCGCCTTTGTTGGGGACCCCCCCCCCCCCCCCCCAAAAAAAATAATAATAATAATAATAATAATAATAATAATAATAATAATAATAATAATAATAATAATAATAATAATAATAATAATAATAATAATAATAATAATAATAATAATAATAATAATAATAATAATAATAATAATAATAATAATAATAATAGTAATAATAATAATAATAACAATTTTTTTGAAACGTATGCAATAGGGGGCATCAAAATACACTTTTCCTTGATATCGATCTGTCTGGGTGATACAAGTGTTCGATTGGATATTATTAGAGCGCGTGTAAAATATTTAAAGGAAATAGTTCACCTTCGGGAAATTTTTCAGAACACGATTTTATTATATTTTGTAATACAGTTTCTTTCTTTCTTTTCAAAAATGGTCCTACATCGCGCCAATTCAGGACAGAAGGTCGTAAATTATTAATTTTATGGTGTGCGTTATTGGTCTGCGCATGCTCCCTGGCTGTGCTGGCACTTTCAGACGGTACGGTACATCATATATGCGCCGCATTCCTTCGTCAAAAAGTCAAATATCTTCGGCTGGAGAGTCTTTTCAGCCAAGACAAGATGCAGATAAGGATTTCCCAACACGGGCTACAAAACTGCTATCTCAGTTTACAACTAATGTTGAAGGTGAACTATTTCCTTTAAGCGATCGGTAGTGATTTACAGGCCCAACAAAAAGTTTATAGAAGACACTCCAGGGTCCTCTTTAGCCCGGCATTGACTGGGGTGAAGGGCAAAAAGCCGCCTGGCGAATATTCGCGATATATCAAAAGTGAATAGAGGCGACGATCTGAAACTTTCAGTATATATTCTTACATCAATTTCACACATCTTGAGAAACTTCCAGGTACGGGTCGCTTCAGGTCCTTGACCTAGGATCATTTGCCTGAAGGCATGTGAACCGAATTTTCATAAACTGACCTGTTTTCATTGTTCTCACTGTAGTTTTGGACTCCAAACCGTACTTAGAGGCAATATTTTTCTCCGCCATTAGCATTCTGATTGTTTCTGACCTTTGACCTCTACACTCGGGTAAACCCAGCGATGGGAGGTATGTCAGCCCCTGACATTTCGATGGCGACACCCGACATCGCACTCAGAGCGCAGAGGAACCCTGGCAGGAACATACCGTACGGCAACGGGAACGAAAAGCACGACCCCTTCTGGACAGAGAGGTGCGAGGAGGCGTCTCGAGCCAGGGACCGAGCGGTCGACGCGGTAGCTCGCCCGTACCACAGCGCCGAGGACGTCCGGGCGTACCAGGACGCAGGGAAGGAGGACGACGCCGTCATCGCCGAGGACAAGAAGAAACGCCTCATCGACAAGCTCCAGTCCATGAAACCGGACGCCGACATGTGGCACCTCATCCACAGGCTGGACGGGAAACTTCCGAAACCCAAGCCCAACGAACCGATCTCACGACCACAGAGGGGCCACCTCACACCAACCCAGCCGGCCACATCAGACCAGGAAAATGCAGACTTGTTCATTCGATAATATGCTAAGGTGTCGACATTGAAGAACGACAAGGAGCGCGACCGTCCCTAGGCTATAGTCCAGGAAGCCCAAAGAGTAATAGAAATCTGCCAGTGCGACATCAACAAAACCAACCTCTGCAGCCCCTTCTCCCGAATAGAGCTCAAGAAGGCGATCAACAAGCTGAACCTGGGTACCGCCCCTGGTCTAGACGAAGTCTGCAATGAGATGCTCCGACAACTGGGACCTAAGGCGGAGACAGCCGTATTCCACCTCATGCACAGGATGTGGAGAGTGGCGGACCCCAGCCGCCTGGCGCACGGCCACCACTATGATCCTGAAGAAGGGCAAGCCCGCAGCTGAACCGGCAAGTTATCGCCCCGTCTCCCTTCTCTCATGCCTGGACAAACTGGAGGAGCGGCTGGTGCAGAGAGGAATGCAGGCGTGGCTTGAAACAAACACACAAGTTTAACAAAAACCAAGCGGGGTTCAGACGAGTCCGCAGCACCGTGGACCAGCTGGTGAAGGTCCCCCAATCCATCTTCGACGGCCTGGAGGACGCAGACCGACTGCGATCCGTCCTGGTGCTGGTGGACTTCGGGCGGCCTACGACCGCGTCTGGCACGACGGCCTGACCGTGAAGATGGCGCGCCTCGTCCTTCCGACGTGCATGATCAGATGGACGATGTCTAACCTCCGAGACCGGCGTGCCAGGGTGAAATGGAAATCCACCCTCTCCAGCAGCGGAAATCATCCGCAGGGCCTAGCGCAGGGGTCAATCCTGGCTTCGATACTCTGGCTCACATATGTACGGTCCGTCTCATAATGATCTTCCCTTGCCACCACGTGGCGCTACGGTCGCGATAGGCACACACAATATGGTTTCCCCACCGTAGGATGGTGCCCATTGTGGCTGTCTGGCAGGTGCGTGACCTGGGGAGGGGGAGGGATGGAGGGAGTGCGGGCGTTGTCGGAATTGAATGCGCCGCGACCCGGGTGGTGGTCAGGGCCGTCTGTCTCGAGGGTCAAGAGGTCACCTGTCCTGAGCTGGCAGAGATCCAATATTGGAGACTGAATAACAGTGTTCACCACATCGGCCCAAATAGCTCAGTCGGTATAGCTGCCTACTACTAGCATATTCGTAGATTGGTCGTGGGTTCGAACCGCGCTGGCACCAGCCGCTTTTACGTGTATTTCTTTCTTAATAATACCACGTGTTATGTGCAATGCAGAACCCCGAAATTGCGAATGCAAACGTCCACCTGATGATTCTACACGAAAAAGCAGATAAATGCAGTGGGCCTCGCACTGATATGTTCGAATCACGCCGCTCCGTCCTTCACGCTCCACAAACACACCCGGGCGGGTTTATATCCATTAAGTTAGCGACGATATCTGCGACGACAGTATTTACAACCTTAAGTCTATGAAGCATCGCCAGGTGTGTAGCTGATAGAGCATCTGACTGGCTACGTGTTTAAATTTGACTTTTACCTTGAGATCAGGCTAAAATATCGACACTTCATTTTTTGGCGCACGGCAAATTTCTCAATCGTCGCAAGCGACACGACGGATAGCCATTTCCGAGACGACATCTATGACGACAGTATCGGTCAACTTGAGATACAAATATTCGTCGTAGTGCAGTGTTCTATCAATTGGCCACTTAGCGATGCTTCACAGACCTATCGTTTTCTTAAAACTGGGCATCACAGACATCGTCGCTAACTTGACACTCTAGGTCTGCGAATATATTTCCAACCACGGTCCGCCACAAAGCCTCGTCACACATGCGCATTGTTATTCCCCAATCGGCCTGAGTGGGTCAGACCAGGACGGAGCGGTGCAGATTCCGCCAAGTATCGGCCGGCACCGGGCGAGCTGTCAAACCGGTCCGGTCCCGCCTCGGTGCGGGATTCAGCCAGCTATCGTTTTGCCTACCGTGGGAGACCCAGAGCTAGGGAAGATCATTTTGGGACCGACTGTACGTAAATGGCGTACCAGTGGGGCCCGAGCCAGCCGTACAGCAGTCCATCTATGCCGACGACCTCACCCTCTGGGCATCAAACTGCAGACGGAAGGAATGCGGGCGATCCCTCAGCCGGCGCTGGAGGCCCTCTCGACCTGGTGTGCTACGTGGAAAGTCAGCCCGTTAGAACAGAATGCTCCACGACAACTTTCTCCCTGGCACCCCTTGAAGAGCGATGCCAGCGAGCCATGTGCAAAACGGAACAAAAATCGTTATTTTAACCCCAACTCTATCGTCTTTGTTGGACCTGTAAATAGCAACGAATCTTCTCGAAACTTCACAGAAATGCCTTTTACCCACATTCGAACAATAAGCAGACCCAGACAGATCGAATTATTCACTTAAAAAATAACCTTGTTATTTGATGCACTCTAATGTGCAAGGAATTGCTAAAACAGGTCACCAAGTTTCAAGTTGATATATTTTGCTATGTAGTTACACGTCGTGGTTCCACAACTCCCCCTAAATTTCATCCCTGGAGCCGCCCAAAACATTGGGTCATGCGCTTGCATCCCACCCCTGGAACCGCCTATGCCACAATGTAAAATTGTGATCCATGCAGATGATATTACACAAGATAGTCCACCGCCAAATAACGTTTTGCGTTACTAAACACAATGTGTTATGTAGTTACACGTCGTGGTTCCACAACTCCCCCTAAATTTCATCCCTGGAGCCGCTCAAAACATTGGACCATGCGCTTGCGTCCCACCCCTGGAACCGCCTATGCCACAAGGTACAATTGTGATCCATGCAGATGATATTACACAAGATAGTCCACCGCCAAATAACGTTTTGCGTTACTAAACACAATGTGTGTGTGTACACTTGCCCCCCCCCCCACAAAAAAATCCTGAAGTCGCCTGTGAGAAACTCCAAAATATAAAAAGCACTCAAGGTGTGCAAAAAAAAACTAAGAAGGTTCACTTAGTTCAAAATTCTTATCTTTCAAATTTCGATGAAATACCAGTGACCCAAAATGCCTCCCAAAATACGTTCCTGAAGGCGCCCATGCGCAATCCAAAAATGTGAACAAATGTTCAAAATATCTACAAAAAGCAGCAAGGAAAGGTGTGAAAGTCGTAGGCTCGTATCTACAACGGTTATAGAATGGGAACTGATTGCCTTTGAAAGCCGAGTCACGCTGAAAACCAAAACATGCTCCCCAAAAACCATGCCTGGAGCCGCCCCTGGTGAGCTGACAATTTTTGGAAATTTCACAAATGTGCCCAATGAACATTTAGGCAAATTTCAAAAGTTGTATGGCCGTATCATGACTCATTTGGGGACAGGAGCGGATAAACCTTAAAGAGGGCGTCTTTAAGCCCCCCCCCCCCGACACTAAAAGGGTAGGGGTCGGATGCCACCCCCTCACTTTTTCTGGAATAACTCACGTATTTTCCAATCGATTGCAATGGAACTTTCATGACCCTACTGTTGACAAATTTTGCACATATTCTGAAAAATTTGAAATTCTAACCTACATGACCCGTGACCTATGACTTGTTTCTCAAGGTCATGTCAGGCGCAACTGGTGTCCCGCAGTATCGATGCTTGTAACTTGTGCAGTTTTCGAGTGTTTGTTTTTAGGAGCATGTGCACAGGTGTTTCCAGGTGACATTTGTGGTTTCCACTGAGATTGTGACCCCGATTGACCTTTTCAGAGGTCAACTGAGGTCATTGACCTCCGATGACCCCGGATGACATGTTTGGGCTTCGGGTGGTTTCTAGGACATTTTGTGACGCTGATTTCAAATTTGGGATCCATTTTACAGAATGATATGTTCCACTGGGGTCATGCGCTTGCACAGGTCAACCGAGGTCACTGACCTCAGATGACCTGACATGACCGTTTTCGAATTTGGCAGTTTTTAGGACATTTTGTGACGCTGATTACGAATTTGGCACCCATTAAGCATTATGATATGCTCATTCAAGATTCTAGCTCGATAAAATTCAATTTATACGCATTTACAATTTTGATGACTTTTGGGTCATTGACATGATCTCCGAGGTCATCTAATGACCCAATATATTAAATTCGGGTATCAGCGACTTCCTCTTGTCACAAGCAATGCGCTCGTCTTTGAATCGAAGCTCTAGCTCAATTATGGTCGACACGCTAGGGGGTCGTACCCCCCCCCCCCCCTACCCGAACACGTAGTGATTTTGCCCAACCCGGGCGAGGGTTAAGGCAACTCTCGCACATTTCCTGTGTGTGTGTGTGTGTGTGTGTGTGTGTGTGTGTGTGTGTTCAGTGTGCTGCTGTGAAATCCTAGCGACATATTAATTCATGTTTGACGAAAGAAATGCGAACTACGTTTTTTGTTTATTTGAAATACCTACAGTCAGGGGCCGATCCAGAAAATCTTGAAGGGGGTCATCAATGGCAGTGGTGCCCCTACCTATACCCAAATCTGAAAACTCAACGGATTTGGTCCACTATATTTTGTGGGTGCCCCTATTTCATTTTTTTTTGTAATTGACAACGTTGGCTATAGGTATTTGCAATATCAGCCGTACCCTGTCTATAATTTAAAGTGTCGCGGATGGTGCTAAAATATATTATTTGTACAACCAAGGGTGCCCCCAGACGACTAAAATTTGAGGTTTTGAGCGGGTTGGAGAAGTAATGTTTGCTATTGGAACCAGCATGCAGGGTCAAAACGAAGAAATATGTCTGGAGCAAAAGGTGGTGTCAAAAGACCTGTTGCCCCCCCCCCCTATTTAAGACCAAAGATGAGGTCATGGCCCCCATATCCGCCCCCCCCCCTGCGGCCACCAGTGTATACAGTCTATATTAGACCCTTTTGTACTGGAAAAGAACACTGATACGCCGCGCGGACTTGGGGGGGTGGATGTCACCCCCCTCGGTTTTTTGGGAATAACTCGCGTAAATATCAACCGATTGCGATGAAACTTTCAGTACCCTACTTGTGAACAATTTGACACATATTCTAATTTTTTTTTTAGTTGTAGGTCACATGACCCGTGATCTTTTCCTGTTCTTCAAGGTCATGTCAGGCGCAAATGGCGTCCCTTAGTATCGATCCTTGTATCTTTTGTAAACTTTTGGGGTTTGGACCCCAAAAAAATGAAAAAAATATAGAATAATTTCCACTTTAAAAAAAGAATATTCAAAAAGCAGAAAATATATTAGAGAAACAAGTATGGACGATACCCAAACCAAATGTCTAAGCAATATCTTTATTTTTGACTGACTTATGGCTCCCTAAGTACAAGTAACTAATGACGTCATTTTTTAATTGCCTTTTTTGGCTTGTAGTGACCAGATACAGACATAAATGCCACCAATGTATTTCTGAGACAAAACTAGTCTAGAAACAAACCATTTTTATTTAGATTAATCAATTTCAAATTTTACCCTTATTGGGACCTGACCTTGCCCCGAGGGCTATTATATGAGGTCAGGTTGTGCAAATGGCTGCTACTATCGAATTATACGTGTACAATAACCCATAGTTCGCAAATGTGTCGCATGACTTTCGTAGACCTGTGACCTTTTGTGACCTGATCTTGACCTTAACCTTTGCTTACAATTTCACTTTTACTTATGCGGGAGATGCATTATACATTTGAGAGCACTTTGTGAGATAATAATCGCAATCTAAGGCTTTGGATGGAAAGTATGGCCCAAAAATCCAAATACCTCAATTTTGACATTCGACCTGACCGTGACCTAACATGTGACCTTATTTTAAGAATGTCGGGTATACGTTAGATTATTCCCACTAAGAGCTGTCGATCGCCGCCTTGCGCGTCTCGCTGCGGTTATTGGTTCGGAAGATACTAGGGGGTAAATTTTACCCCCCCCAAGCGCCGCGCGTTCGGCTGGAGACCCCAGCGCCGCACGGTTAAGGGGGGCACCAGCCCCATTCTGAGTCATTTCTTTCCAGTCAACGACATAGGGTTAGTGTATACATTTTCCAATTTTAGGGGGCACCGTTCCCCGGTGCATCCCCCCCCCTGTTCCGCCATTAGTGATCATAATTAGGTAACCATCAGACCATAATGCACGCCGTCAGACCATAAGGGCACATAACATAAGCCATATCAGACGATGAGAACTTGAGGGAAAACAATCGAACCATCAGGGCCATCAGACCATCATACCATCAGTAAGGTCCAAAATAAACTGAAAATGTCGCGACGCTTCTTTCGCGGCACCGCACAAGCTCGTTTACCTATAACAAGGATTCATGTGATTTTATAAATAGTAGTAATGATCGTTGAAACTGGGAAATACCTGACTCAGGAGTCAGGTTACCTGGGAAACAGCGTAAATAAATGGATTCCCGTCAGTATTCAGCACGCATCCAGACGACATCGGTTCCACCGACCTTCTTCAGCATCCAATAGACACCGGGAACGCTCGCCCAGTAAAACAGCAGCCGAGACGCATTCCGTTGCGTCTCAGGGAGCAAGTGGAGGCACATAAGGAGAAGATGCTGGCAAATGGCGTGATCGAAGAAAGTTCCAGTCAACGGTGCTCTCCAATTGTGTTGGCAAAGAAACGAGACGGTAGCATTCGCTTCTGCGTCGACCTTTGAGCGGTCAACAGTGCGACGCCTCCCGTCGCCTACCCGTTGCCGCGGATCGATGATGCTCTGGACGGACTGTCGGGCGCGAAATTCTTTACATGACATGACTGCGGGATACTGGCAGGTGGATATCGCGCCGGAAGATCGGGGAAAAAACAGCCTTCTCCACGAAGAAGGGGCTCCGTCACTTCCGAAAGATGGCCATGGGTCTCCGCAATGCCGGTGCAACGTTTCAGAGGCTGATGAAGCTGGTGCTGGCTGGTGGCGACGCTCGGTTCTGTCTTGTCCACCTCGACGACGTCGTACTGTTTAACAAGACAGAGGAGGAACACCTTAGGACCCTGAAGGAAGTCTTCACCTGCATCAGGCAGGCCGGGCTCAAACTGAAACCGCAGAAGTGTTTCATCGGGAGGAAGGAAGTCACGTTCTTGGGGCACCACGTTTCTCGAGAAGGAATCCGACCCGATCCCTCAAACATCGACAAGGTGATAAACTGATCGAAACACATCAGCGATGTGGAAGTTTGTTTTTTGGAAGGGGAGGGGTTCTCGCCCACCCCGTAGTCCGGCCTATAGCCATATGCTGCTACGGGTGGGGAGGAGAACCACCCCCTCCGGAGCGGGGAACCGAATGACTTGCGCCAGTAGCCAGACTCGACCCCGGAACCCTTGGATTCCGAGTCCGACGCTCTACCAACTGAGCCACCTAGCCTTCGATGTGGAAGCGAAAGGTTTCCTGGGTCTCTGCGGGTATTACGACAAGTTCATACCCGAGTACGCAGAGGTCAGCAAGCCGCTGAGAGAGGCTGCAAACCACAAAGGAGCGATCCAATGGACCGCCGAGCTGGAAAAGACCTTCGGAATGATGAAGGAAAGTCTAGCGTCGCCACCAGTCATGACGCTCCCGACCTTCAACGGCACCTTCCGGCTGTATACAGACGCCTGCAATACGTCTGTTGGTGCCGTGCTGACCGAGGAGGTGGAAGGGGAGGAGAAAGAGAAGGTGGCATACGAGAGCAAGGTCCTGGCACGACAGCAGCGCAAGTGGCCAACCTATGACAAGAAGCTCTGGACAGTGGTCGACGCGATCCGACGGTTTCGCGCCAGTACACCACGGGGGCGCGGTTTCAAGTAATCACAGATCACAAGCCGCTAGCCAACATTCCAAGGTCAATTGCCTCATAGCGGGATGGCACCGGTCGAAGTGGTCGATGGGCGATAGAGCTGAGTTCTTTCGAATTCGACGTCATCATCAAGGCAGGCGCCGAGCACGTGAACGCAGACTCCCTATCAAGAAGGCCAGATACCGACGGTGACCAGCAAGGACAGGATGGCGAACACGAAGATGCCTGTCAGAGCAGCCACACTGGTGTCGAGGACACTGCATCACCTGCAGCGCCCGAGCTACGATGCGCGGATTCCGCATGCGGCCAGTACCTGTACCAGGTCTGGACACCAGCGAACGAGGCTAATTCGATCAAAGGAGGCTCCCGAGCCCCCAGACCTCCGGCACCTGAAGAGCACGCTCTCAACGACAGTCGCCAAGTGGACGGGACGAAGACACAGAGGGCGGCACCCCCAGACCTCCGGCACCTCAAGAGCTGTCAACGACAGTCGCCAAGTGGACGGGACGAAGACATAAGGAGGGCGGCACCGGTCACGGGACTGTGATAGTCACGTGCGGAGGTCCAACAGAGAAGACTTCATGGATGCTGGACACAATCCTGCAACAACTTCTTCAGTTCGTCCCTCTGCATCTGGTAGAGACATCTGGTAGAGATCCTCCTTTGGAAGTTAAAGTTTTGATAAAAACGAAAGACCACCCAGATAGGAAAATTGCTGAATCTCTGTGTATCAGAAACAAAAAACCGAGTTTGAACGAAAATATGTCATCGAGACGCATTATCTGAGGATAGGAATGTTTTTGTATGATTTTTTTTTCTCGTGATTTATATAGCTACTTGCTTAGAACAGTATATGTCATCGTGGCGTGTCATATGAGGATGGGAGTGCGATTTCGTGTGACTGCTTTAACAAAATTGTTCGTCTTTATTCTTTATTTATTGATATAGCTATTGGCTAAGAACAATAATATGCTATCATGGAGCGTGATCTTAGGAATGTAATTTCGTGTGATTGATCTACAAAATATTCGCCTTTATTTATTTATTTTGAAACGGGTAGGTTTTCAGCTGGGCTGGGTGGAGGATGTAGTCTCTGATTTTCACGAGCTGTGCTAAATGTCTATTCTTGTGTCGTGTATGTGAATGATGTATTATTTCGATTGTAATACATCTGATGTGCCCGAATGCAAATGTAAAACAAAGTTTAATTTCTTACTTTGGTACATTCAAGGAGAAGGTCGATTAAACAAACATTAACAAACCTTCAGATTTCTGCTGATAATAATGTGTGGATGTAACAAACTGAAAACAAACTGAACTGAAATATGTACCTGGTACAAAATGTACAGCATGGTCATAGCATGCATATTACATTGAATGATAGCTCATGTCAGGGCAGTCATCTTATTTTACCAAGATAGGTACTTTCAAAACAAAGTTGTTCAGAATGTAAACATTTTCCTTTCACAATGGACTCAATGGAGCCTTTGTCCATTGGGATAATCATGATCACAGCAGCATGGAAATCACCAGGAGGAAAAGGAGTGTTGATGCACCTATGACCTAGGTAGGTGAATGGATATTGGAAGTAGCATGGTGGGCCTTTTACAAACACTGGAAACAATATTTTGATAGGTTATTTCAACCTATAATGAATAAAGGCAATACGAGTGAAGCCTGAGGGGATGACTTGAATTCATTCATTCATGTATATTACACCTCAAATACCAATGAAGGTCCTGGTGGTGGTGGTAACATATAGACAAATAACACAATATACAACACTATTAACAGCACATACTCCATATGTCAACACACAAAAACGAAGTAGGTTCATTAGGTGTGAAGTGCACATGTACCGTCTTCCACGATTAAAGATTCATAGTGAGTCCAACATATTTTTTAACTGTTCACTATTAACAGCAACAAGTATTACAATCTACAATGTTTTGGGCTAATCTATTCAATTCTCGTATTGTTTTAGGAAAAAATGAGTTATGGTATGAAAGAAGTCGGGACTCTACTAATCTGATCTTCCTTTGGTGATCTCTACGTCCTAAGTAATTTGGTCTGGCAATAATGTTGTCAACATTTACTATACTGGACTCAGTTTGAAACTTGAATAGTTGGCAAAGTCTGGCGTGCCTCCGCCTATCGTCCAAATGCTTCCAGTCTAGCTCAGATATCATATCTGTAACACTATCGTGCCTATCATATTGGACGCAGGGACCCACGTTTATGGACGCAGGGACCCACGTTTAGAACACTCCACTCACATTCGCTCGCTGCAGCCTTACAGGGGGCTGTCACCCCCAGACCATCCTGTAGACATATAACTTGTATCTACAAGATGGTCTGGGGGGTACAGAAATTTGTGGTGGGCGAGCAATGGAGCCCTTTGTCCCTTTTTGGTCAAGTCTGCCAGATATTAACACTATTCCTATCTTGTGACTGACATATGTAGCAAAAAGACCATACAAATGACAAATTGCCAGCATCACATCAATATTGCAACAAAAGTAAGCAATGGAAAGGTCGCTACTCGCTACACTGGCCAGCAAATCACCTGCTAGAGAAAGTTATCCATACATCCCAAAATCTTCACTTCTATACCAGGATATTGAACCAGGATACTGTACGAACAGTTTTCTTAATTGCACCTCATCTTGAATCTAGAGTATCCTACACCCTTCAGTCGAGGCATCGTTTAACAGATCTAAAACACGTTTTTTACCAACAAAGCCTGAAAACAACCTACGAAACCAAAACGACCTAACTCTCCACGACTCCAATTCGCAATATGAAATGGGGCTCGCACTAAAAGCTGGAGTTTTCGCAGTAGTTTGCATT